>PQWD01001543.1:9423-66068 GCA_019425675.1 Leucinodes orbonalis | reverse complement strand
ATGGCCATGAAACTAATAATTTATAATACGGAGCTAACAAAATAGATTGATGCCTTGTCGCCATTACTAAAACGGCCAGGACAAGTTCCTATAAATAGTAAAATAGATATCTCTGTGCGTTGTACATAAGATGTTCTGTTGTAGTGACAAACTAACTTAATAAATTATAATCTCAGGATTAGAGGGTAGAGCTCTCTGGACACGCCTTGAACCACTTGTTGCTCACTTTAGGAGGCACAAGTGAATGGGTGGCGTTATTTAATGTATTGTGAAAGAATGATATTGATTCAAAGGTGTTTGTATCCCTTATGTTGGTGTGTATGTCACATCAACCTCACTTATATAGCACACAAAATAGCAAAATTATAATTATATGAAATATATTAATGTTCATTCGAAAATAAATTTTGGCATATTTACCATACCTATAAATAAAAGAGTTGAACTATGAGAAGAAATAGACAGTGCGACAAAATATCCTAATATCAGGAATTTTGTCCATAGATACTTTTGCCATTATTGTTAAGAGTATTTTATATTTTGATCAAACGTAGGTTTCTAGAAATTAGTATATTTCAAACTAAGTATGTTATAATATACTTCGAACGTCGCATTTTGTGTCTACAAATATGCAATCTTTAAACTCAGCATCAGAAAGATATTAAAGGTAATGTTGAGCAATGTATCCTGTCCCATCATTCTCTCTTTAAAATATTGCAATCCATTGCTAGATGTAGATCTTCACCATTTTGCGGCAGACATCGCTTTCCTCATTCTGCCTCAACTTGTGACCTCTGGGCATTGGGCAGAACTAATCTGCTCTTACGGTCATCGGTTCTGTGAAATACATAATCGGCCCACTGCCACTTCAACTTGCTGATTCTAACTAATTTAAAAAAATAGATTTTACATATTTTTACTTTCGTAGTTTGAAAAGAATTAATTGCCTATTGCACTTTCAAATGAAAGCTGATACGGCGTCACAGAATCATATTTATCAAAGTTTCTTAGTTATGGAAAGTTAGCCATCGGAGTTGTAATTAATTTGTTTGACTATTACTTCGTGCCTTTAAAACTCGACGCCTAACTATCTTGTTTACACTTTGCAAAGTTAGCTAGGAACGTTCGTTTTACAAGCATATTTTGTATTTTATATTGAACTATTGTAAATAAATAACATCAACATTTTCAGAGATGTTCGCTTCCCACGATAAAGTTTCTTTTGCCAATCAGTTTAAATGAAATAATAGTTTTAATGGTATGTTAGCAATAAAGACTGGTTGGCTATCTGTGTGTTCCGAGTAATTCTGCAATGGCTACACATATTTGGATGGGACTTTTTTGCAGGTAGCTGATGTAATAAAAAAATCTAAGGCCACCTTTTTTAAAAAAAAAACCTTTTTATTTAGAAAAATAAAGCAAAGTTGTTCACGTGACTTTAGGTTTTACTGCGAGATAATATTTTAGAACGCAAGTTATACCGCGGGGCACAGCTTGTGCTACACAAAAGTGTAAATGTCATCTATGATAAACACTCACCTAAAAATCAGTGAATTGTCACACATCGCATCGGAACACAGCTTTGTCATTAACCATAACCATTGTAGCGAAATAAATGAAATTCATACGCTACTGTGTTGTTTTGGCTGCTGTTTTGTTTAAGTGTATTATAAAATGCTGTTCGATTTCCAAATAAATAAAATATAACATATATATTACTGTCAAAACTTATAACCGGTCAAGAAGCTAATTGACTGCAAAATTCACCCGATAAGCTAAATATATAATCAACTAAATATAAAATAATCGATCGCCTCGGCCAAAACCCTATTTGACTGAGAGGCTTCTGTCGCTTGTATCACATACAATGAAATTGCGTATATAGTTAACAATATTTTTATTGAACTATACCGTCATTAGTCTATCACCCATTCTATGTGTGAAGTATTTAGATAGACCAGTCGGTGCTCATTAGGTTACGTCTTTTACTTCTCCGGTGGCTAAACACAACTTTATTCTATTTTCACTGTTCGTATCTTTTCACTCTAATTTGCGGTAATGTCTTGTGGAAATCCCCCATTTGACATTTAAAGCCACTACAGGTCGACTCACGTAATGTAAGTTATATAATGTGAATGTCTGAAGCCACCAAAGATTCCCATCGTTTACAAAGAAACAGGTTTAATCATCATGCGCGCGACCGTTTTTAACCCCCGACGCAAAAAGAGGGGTGTTATAAGTTTGACGTGTTTGTGTGTCTGTGTGTCTGTCTGTGGCACCATAACTCCCGAACGAGTGGACCGATTTTGATTTAGTTTTTTTTTGTTTGACATTAAAAAGTAAAAAATAATAAAAGAAACTTCATGTTAAAGTACCCAAGAATCTATTAATAATTCTAAAAAAAACCTCGCGTTGGGTACCGCTCTTAAACTAACAATTCAAATACAAGTAGTCTAATTAAGTAACCGAGATGAACATAAAAACAAAATTAAGAGAATAATTCAAAAACTTTCATGAAATTCCTTCAAAAAGTCTTGGATAAAAGCCTAAAGAGGTAACCATCTTATGAGAAATATCGTAGATAAGAAAGAAATAATTAGGAGCGGTCCCCCAACGCGAGGTTTTTTTTAGAATTATTAATAGATTCTTAGGTACTTTAACATTAAGTTTCTTTTGTTATTTTTTACTTTTTAAAGGGAAATTACTTAAGTTCTTGTGTCGGGGGTTTTTAAAATTTTTAATTTAATTTTTATAATTACTTTATTAAACTGTGTTTCTCTTGTATATTTATCTTGCTTCCCGCGGTCAGGTAGTTTCCCTTTTGCTTGCAAACACCTGCATGTGTTTATGGAAAATGCCATCACTAATGACTTTAGGAGATATTATATGATATTGTAACATTGCATCGATACTTTTTTTATTTGGCATATTGTTATCTCGTACATTACTATTAGCATAAAATATACTTGATTACATAAGTATGAAATCTTTTTTCTATGTGAAACTAGCCAACTAAGTAACATAAATTAAAATCATATAATATATAAATCATAGCTGATTTAAAAACATCTCCTCTCCCACTTCAACCTATCGCAGTCCACTGCTGGACATAGGTCTCCCCCATTTGGCGCCAAATATCCCGGTCCTCCGCTTTTCTCATTTAGCCTCCACCAGCGACCATTCGCAAGTCAAAAAATATATACATATTTACTTATAACCACTGGGGCGGTAAGTGGGCGACACATGATGTTCCATGAAATTTTTCAATTAAAAACCATCTGAGTAATGTCTAGAACCCGGAACGCTTACATTGACCACAATTGGGGTTATAACGGTGGCCGGCCTGCGCACGCGACTCCGTTTAACCGCACAATAAACGACTGCATCAACTAAACATGGGACTGAGTTAATCACAAAGAACGAGGAGAATGTCACCACTTTATTGCACAATAGTTAATAGTTATCATAGTCCATATTAGCGTGTCAGGAATGAACAGCAGAAATGAAAGCACAAGCAATTCATTAGTTTTTCATGTATGCCTTCGCTATTTTCCAATATTACATATATTTTTTGTCTTATAGCTAATTTTAATTTTTTATTAAATTTTATTTAAGGTACATTGTTCCTTAATAGTAGTATAGTTTGTTATTTCGAAAGTTCGAAACATAAGAGAAATTTGGTTCACCATTTTAGAACCAATTTTTGTTGATTCTGCAGTCCCTGTTTTTTATGATAATATCATGTACTATTGCATGAAGCGACATCACAAGTGTGATATGGTCATGTTAGAAACAAAGCCTTGAGGACGACTTTCACAATGACCGCACGGCGCACGCGCTCGGAATCCGTAACGCATCCGAGACAACCACGTAACGCGCTCGGGATATTGCAAAACATAACGTTACACTCCTGTTACACATAAGAATAAGATTCGTGTTGTTACATAAAAAATATTCCATAATATGAGATCCTTGACTTGACCCTTTTAAATTCAAGGCCTAGTCGGCATTGCAACGTCTAACGTATAACCCAGAAGATTTCATCTTGCAATGACGATGAATGCTCTGAAGGCCTATAATTCTCACGTCAGATTCCGTTCCTCGGTCGTAAGTATTATAAATGACGAGGATAAAATATTTATTTATGATATTAGGAGTGACGACTTAATGGTGCAAGAGAAAAAAAGATAATGATCTTCTCTTGCACGCTCGCTCTCTCTCTCTTCAACCTGTCGCAGTCCACTGCTGGACATAGGCCTCCCTCATTTTGCGCCAGACATCCCGGTCGTCCGATTTCCTCATCCAGCCTCCACCAGCGACCTTTCGCAAGTCGTCGGTCCATCGGGCCGGAGGGCGTCCTACGCTATGCTTGCCAAGACGCGGTCTCCACTCCAGAACTTGTCTGCTCCAACGGTCATCGGTTCTGCGAAATGCGTGACCAGCCCACTGCCCCTTCAACTTGCTGATCCGGCGGGCTATGTCGGTAACTTTAGATCTCTTAAGAATTAAATCGTTTCTGTACTGACGTAATTTCCCATGCGAAGTAGGAATGCCCTTTGCAAAACTCATAAGAACATCTGCGGTACGTTATCAAGTAGAGTCAGTGTTATGGAGTTATCAGTTTTTTTATATATATATTAAGGTTCTAACAAAGTATGAAAACTTATTAAAGAATATGTTATTTTGTGAAATATAACAGTATCACAGTAACTTAGCTTTATTTTTCCATAAGCTAGTAAGAATACAATTAGTAAAATCCCATATCTAATTTCAAGTAGTATTTTCGTTAGTATAATGCTCTCTAACTAGACGGCGGTCGTCATGGTTACGAGCCCTCATACAGGATATATTATCGCACCCTATTGATAAAGCTAAAATCAACTGAATTATCCGTTGACATTTTCTTAGAAAATCGTCTAGAATGTAGACGTTACAGGATTGCTAGGCAGGGTTATCTCGTCCTTTGCGTCATAATTTCTATTATCAAGGAGAGAGGCGAGGACAAAATAATCTTATGTAACATAGGATTTCTTAATAAAAATGGAACCATATAGAAAGTAAGACTAATTACCAATTTTATGAATACCTATGTTTTTATAACTCACATATGTATATTCATCAGTTTATTGGGCTAAATTGCGCTAAACGATTGATTGATAAATGGTTTTAGCTGAGGTAGGCCGTGTCATATCGACGGCATGTAACCTGCTGGACATAGCATGTAGGAGCCTCTATTCTGTGCCAGATATCCCGCTCCTCCGTCATTATCATCCAGCTCCCACCTGTGACCTTCAGCAAGGCTTGCTACAAATAAAAAACACACAAAACATTTTAGCTCAAAATTATATGCAAACATAGAAATATTTTTTTACCTCGAAATTGTAAATAATTTAGAGGTTTTTTTAAGAGAGGCTTTTTTCATCTTTATATTCTATGACTAGATCGAGCAAGTGTCAGGTCATAGCACTTGAATTTCCATTTTTATGCCATAATTGAAGGGTACGGTCGAAGGGTAACCTGTGGTACGTAATACACCTGACCATGATAGAAGCAGTGTTGAAGGAATTCAATAACAGTAAGTAGTTATTATTTCTCAACAACACTAACCTACGCCGGTCGCCCGCGATGACAGATGTTAGGTATCTCATACCCGGTAATTTTACTAGCTAGAGGGCCCGTAACACAGAAGTGCAGAACACTCCTATTTTACGGGTTGATATCTGGCACTTCCTAACCGGCACCTAACAAGACGACTCAGTCAGTATCGAGACTACCACCTAGAGTCTATCTGGTTAGTCTATCTGGCTTCCCTGTCTGCATATATGTCTTAATTTTAATACAGGTATCGGCGGTCGTCATAGGAACCGCACCCTTTCGCCTCCCCTGGAGTTGCCAAACAGACTCGACAGGACGTCTCAAGTCTGTCATACAGACTCGAGACGTCCTGTCTAAAACCATTTCAGTTTTGCAAAATGAAAATGTTTACATTTCTAGCAGAAGGGTGCTAACCACAGACATCAGAATATACATTAGACTGGACAAGCCGCCAAGTTTATAGGCAGTCCCAGTATCGCAATTTCTTTTCGGTTCTTACCTGTGAAAAGTTATTATATTTCTTGGTAAATTTACTGATTCATTGCGATGATGGCATGTTACAATTGCACAGGATGGCATTTTGGAAAAAAACGGTAATTTCTTCTAATATTCGTGCGTCTTGACTCGTCTCACAAAGCGTAAACTGGTAGCCAGTGTATGCTCGTTGAGCTTACAGTTGTCGCACTTTAAACGCGGCTTGCCCCATCTCCTGTATTGGGAAATCTGTGGTGCTAACTTATTGATATTTTAAAATTTTTCGAACTTTAGATCAAGCATATCAAATAATAGTGATTAAACTTTTATTGAAATCACGCGTTGGACTTGGATTCAAATATCACTAAAGATATACTTCTATAAAGTGGAACTTGTAACTTGTAAACTCCTACAATGGGGGCCTCACATTAATTCACTGGCTGGTAGACTTAGCTCGGCGGCTGTAGAAACAGCAAGATTGGTTTATTTTAGTTATTTTCATAGTGTCATGTCGTATGGTCTACTGTTGTGGGGCTCAGCTGCCGACATTAATACAATATTTGTACTACAAAAAAGAGCTATTCGTTTTATCTACAACCTTAGACCACGTAACTCTCTTAAGGAACTTTTTAAAGAAATAAATATTATAACTGTGGCATCACAATATATTTATGAAAATTTAATTAACGTCCGTAAATACTCTCATACCTTTAAAAAATATTGTGATTCACACAATTTTAATACTAGGAATAGAAACAAACTTGCTGTTCCAGACTTGAGACTACATAAAGTAGGTAAAATCTTGTATAGGAATATGTATTAGTATTTTTTACGAGCCGAAGCGCTTTTTTCCAAGTATCAAAATTCATTATTGTGCTTTACTTTGGTATTTTAAATGTATTTTTTGTATTCTTTTTGACGTTCATAAGTTCTTTTTGTAAGCCTAATCTGAATTAAGAATTTTGACTGTGACTTTGACACTATATTTGCGTTTAAGTTTTAATAAAGTTGTTTTTTTAAGCATATTCCTAAATTTTTTACATAGATAGCTTTCACAAATTTTACCATCGACAGTGGATAAAACACTTATTATTTTACATTGTACAAGGATTTCAATAAGGATTGAAGACGCTGAAAATTCCTATTGCAAAACTTAACTATGAAGAAATCCTTGCCCGGTAATGCTGTGAAGGCCGTTTGGGGAGAAAAGGGAAAATTTACCTAAAAAAGTAAGTGAAAGCCCACTTATATTTACGGTATAGAAAATGTTCTTCGAGTCATAATATTATTCGTAGTTATTTAAATTTAAACACCACACAAACTATGCATTGTGATGCTTGTAACCCACTATCGTTTCGCATCAGAAAATTCTAGTTGCAGATGTAAACGCGTCCCGAACTCGAAATCCTATTAGGTTTCGATTCAGCGAACCATATTTACGGTTTCATAGAGTCGTATTTTATTTCCATACTCTGCGTAACAATACAAAATTGTATTCAATTTTCATAACGTTTTACAGAAAGTTCACAGCATTGCCTCAATTCTACTATTTACTTCACAATACGACACCATTACGATACTTTGTAGGAAATGTAGTACTAACCTTTTCATTTTTGTTATTTACTTTTATTCAATTTTACAATATACATTTACATTATCATCTTCATTATTTTCACTTAGATATCACTATGCATTTTCATCTCTTTTATTATCTTTCCGAACACTTTCGTGTAATTTTCTTTACTTTTATGCGTTGACTTCTCGCGTTTTACACAAATAACCCATTATAAGCCTGCGAACAACGCATATAATTAAGTATTTCACATTCGATCCTTTGAGCCTCAATTACTTATATCCGGGAGTACTTATACGTACCGGACACGTGGCATTTCATCCCTTAGCATTTTTCCTTCGTTTTCCATTAAAATTATTATTATTTTCACCTTATTTGGGGTTTTAAATTAAGTTGTACCTTTATTTGACATGTTTATTTACATTTATGGCGTATCTTAGCAACGCTCAATTTACTCTTAAATTCCTTATTTTTGCTATACGACCTACGTTAAAATCTTATTAATTTCGAATCTAAATAGAAATCATTTCAAATTCGAGGGTTTGGTCTTCTCATTTGTCGCTTCACGACAACTTTTCCAATCCAACTGTAAATTTGGTATTTCGGTACAACTTTAATATTATCGGTTTCAAATGGTAATTACTAGTAGAACGAATTGTTTAATTGTGTTACCTAAGGTAACGCAAATAATATCATAAAATTCATTATACTGATTTTTAAAATAACATTCAAGGTACGACACGTGCACGATTTTACTGTTAGTTAATTTAACAAAACTTAAAGGCTTCGTGTAAGTAAGCAATAAGTTGCCAATTCAGTGAATACAATGGCAAGCTGTGGATAGTTTTCTTATTGGATTTATATTTTAAAGTAAGTTACAATGACGACATACAAGTCCATCATTATCTGCAGTTGACTTTAACATGGCTTACTTCATGTTTCAGTTAATTTAACGTTTTGGTTTAACATTACACATATTAATTGATACCACACACCACTATTATTCAATTATTAACACACTCATTAATAACATAACATATGTTTTGTATACGTTTTGCATCAGTGATTACGCTATTTAGCGTTCATAATTGGAGTCAGAGCCAGACAATCGTTCTACCATGTGTTTTTGAATAGTAAGTAATAATGACATTAGCAAAGTTAACATTCGGCTAAAAATTAAGCTAAATCAAGGCACTCATCTATTATTCGTGGGATTTTGATACCTATAAATGAAATAAGCCTGACACATAGGATACCATAATGATATGTATATTTCCAAATAATATTTGTATAATATAGTGAAATCTCTGGTGGCTAAATGGTGTGGACTATTGCACTCCGATCTGGAGGGTGTGGGTTCAAACCCCGCACGTACCAATGTCTTTTCGAATTTTCGAAATTATATGTAAGTTTATCCGACGCTCTTACGGTGAAGTAAAACATAGTGAGAAAACCTGCGCACGCCTGCGAAGAAATTAAAGGTTGTGCGTGAAGTTGGTGATGAATATAGTAAATGCTTTTTTTAGGGGAGGAGGGAATGTAACTTAACAAACTAGGTATCTATAATATCATCAAGATAAGCTCACCATCATATGATCAGATTCCCACCTATGATTATAAATTCAGTGTATCTCGTCTGTCTGTCATTATTACGCATATTATGAAACAATAATAATAATAATATAACTTTTATTGCACATAAAACATATTACAAGGGAAAACATGGACAGAACAAAAAGTGTACAAATAAGGCGGTCTTATTACTAAAAAGCAATTTCTTCCAGACAACCTTCAGAAGAGGATAGTTTATTAATAATGATTAATTGGGCTGTGCAAAAGTTAGAACCTAAGTTATATAAAAATAATAAAATACAATAAATATGATTTCAAAACATACATACACAAATACATACATATAAACAGTATCTACGCATATACCTTGGATGAAATATTATATACATACATTCACATAAGTGCTATCAAACTATAAGAAGAGAAAGAAAAAGAAGAGAAATTTAAAATTCCGGTGTCAAGTATGAAGTATTACGGGGGAATTAGAGACAGGAAATATGATTTAACACGAGATTTGAAAAGGTAAGGAGTGAGAATTTTGAATAGATACGGGAAGAGAATTCCATAATAGTATGGAGCGAACAACGAAAGATTTTGAAAAATAACTGGTGGAATGTGAAGGGACAGTAAGATGAAGTTTCCGGCAAGATCGCGAGTTCTCACTTTTAGAAGAAGGAAGAAAATTAAAGAATACCTTGAGGTAAGGTGGAGAACACGGATTGAATAAAATATTGTAAAGAAGAGAAAGAATATGTAGATCGCGTCGTCGACGAACAGTTAGCCATTTTAACTGTGCCCGATATTGAGACACATGATCGTATTTACGCAGCCCGAAAATAATGCGTATACCGAAGTTTTGGAGGCGCTCAAGCTTATTCAGAAGCGATTCACTTATGTCAGAATAGCATATTATGAAACAAGTATTAAGTAGGTACCCAAAATAACCTTATCCAAACATGACACTATTATCATGTATGCTTTGTTTTGAAACTAATTATTCTATAAAGGTCCCTCTAGCGAGATGCTTCCATGCAGTCTCAGCAGAGGTCACTTGTTAGTCGGCACAGGCTTTTGTTGTGCCACTTGCACGTGGTTTACTGGCCTCAACTCTACTTGCTCGCCTACATTCTTGACCACGTTAAAAACCTAAGGCACAAGCGCAAGCGTGTCCTCCGTAGAGATTTTTTATTATTATTACAAACCAAATTAAAAAGGCGAATGCTTGTGCTTGTAATTGGAGTGATAGCTCTGAACGGCATTTTCATGTTGCCCTATGTTTTAATAGATATTACTTACCTCTTCAATGTAAATAAATCTGAAGAACATTTTTCAGACAAAAATACGTAGTCAGTTCCATATTATTATTCTCTCTTTGCACATATGACTTCAAGTTAATTGTTATGGAGAATGTTAAATATAGGGGATCGGTATTAAAGGTTACTATAACTCCACTCAAATAAAATTACACTAATTTATTTTTGTCACATAAATAAATAAAGTTAATTACACATTAAACCAAATATTTATTTATTCATGATGGATATAACAAATGATTTCGTTTAAAACAGTAGAGATTTAGAAAAGATATAAATATTGTTTATTTGACTTGAAATACAATGAAACTATACATGTCATCTATATCTATACATATATAAATACAATTGTCTCTATTTGCGATATTTAAATAACAATTGTTTCCTTCATCCATATGAATATAATATAAACGGTACATAGACCAAAACATTTTTTTTTATTTTTGTCTGTCATTTTATCTGTTTATTCCGGGTAATCTCTGAAAAACTTAGGCTTACTTGGGGTACTTTCATTTTAGAACCACCTTTTTATTGAAATAAATAAGTAATATTGTTCTGAGCGGCTGCCGCGATTCACGTGAGCTGCGAGCTTTTACGGTCAAGTTTCACTGTGGGAGAATATAATAAAATAAATATTTAATATAAGCTTTAAATGTTACCATCGTACTAAATTGACACCCGCTATCATTCTATCACTTGTACTGTAAGAGGCGTCAAGTAGGGCACGCATGTCTCCGCGTATAGGTTTTTGTTTAAAACAATCGCCGGCGAGATTGCGGCCGAAGCTTCGGACCCGGATTATTGAACAGTTCGCGCTAACTGTACTAAGCGATTTAACTAGCGGCAACAGGTGATTGGTTTTCTATGACGTCCAAATAGTTTCCAATCAAATGATACGAAAAATGCAAACTAAACAGAATTGACCGTAAACTAAACTTAATTGGATGAAGCCGCACTTGAATTAAAATGACATTACTGTTGCAATATTATATCAGCTCGCAAGTTTGATCACACATAATGCAATACATGCAATAACTTACTAATAACGGTTTTATGTTAACTGTGTATCTTAAAAGGTTTAACATTCACTTATTGCAATTAAGTACTAACTTCTATCATATTATCAAAGTCGACCTTTAAGATGATTTTGCAAGAGCAATATATTATTTAAGTTATTATGTGTTATGTATGTTATACAATAATAAGCATGTATTTTACTAAATAAAATTAGATATGTTTTGGCAATTGAGGACTATTAAGAATTTCTATTAAGAACTGGTTGAAAATATGTTTATTTGCGATGATTGATTGGCAATTTCATAAATATATCGATACAAACAATTCTTTGTTGTTGTATGTATTCATTATTGTTTTTGTTGCAAGAGTTGGCAAAAAAATAAACTAATTACTGTAGCATTCCCCAAAGAGAACAATAAAATGAAAAGTTGTGAATGTTTCAAAATGTAACAATCAAGCACCTCACGATGTTATTTTCGGTTTGTAAACGTGAGGTCGGCGATAATAAACGAGCGTGCTAGCAAAAACTGCCCAAGGCCGGCGGGTCGCCTGCGAAGGCGAAAGTACTGACAGGTTTCTAAGGTGGCGCACAAACTCACAATAAGGGGTTTTGCAATACGAAAATTGACAAGTGGTTCGCATAAATAAAGGGTGTCACTTTCTTTGCAATAACGAATAGTAGGATAAGATTTAAAAAAGAAGACGGTCCATTGTAATTGTATTGTAATTGCAACCTGTCTGCGGCTTGGGGTTCCGGTCTGCGCTCCTCATATGTGCCCCTGTGGCAGTGATGTCGACAAGCTAGGACATCATGGACTTTCATGCCAAAAAAGTGCAGGCCGCTTCTCGAGACATGCCGCACTTAACGATATCATACGCCGGTCCCTTGCCACCGTTAACGTGCCAAGTCTTCTTGAGCCGTCTGGTATCGCAAGAGACGATGGCTAGAGACCGGACGGTATGAGTTTGATTCCATGGAAGATGGGCCGGGTGCTAGTGGATGTGTTTGTGAATGGAACCAACAACAGAGCTGGTGCGGCTTGTGAAGCGGCTGAAAAAGCCAAAGCGTGCAAATACAGGGGTCTAGGCTCTGAATATGACTTTGTCCCATTCGGTGTCGAGACCCTTGGTCCGTGGGGCCCTAGCGCTATTAGGCTTTTTTAAAGAAATTTCCAAACGATTAGTCGACATCACTGGAGACCGGAGATCTGGCAGCTACCTTGGTCAAAGAATTAGTTTAGCGATTCAAAGGGGTAACGCTGCCAATATCGTCGGAACTTTACCTAAGGGGAGTTCTTTTAATTATTTTATTTAGTTATAATATTATTTATTTAGTTATAATATTTTATTTTTAAGGTTTTTATTTGATTGTTAGTTTTATACTGTTTCTATATTGTAAGTTTAATTAGATGAGAACTTATTGTGATAATTTGTTGGTTAAATAAATATTGTTATGATATTATAATATTCTGAATTTTAAGTAAGTAACCTACTACTTACTAAGAACATGTACTTACACCACTCTAGTAATCTTACTCAGAATTCACCTTACGAGCGAGACAAATCAAACGTTTACATTTGTATAAGAAATGTAATGCAAAATTGCAATATATTCATTGTGACAAATTGAACATGAGATTTGGTTTTGTTCCAAATGTAATATTTTATTTATGGTTTACCGCACCGTTGGTAGTCGATACTTGATGTGCTGTGGCACTTTGAATTGGAATCTCTCGATATCGAAACTGAGTGAGCACCAATTGATTACACGCTAGAGCCAGATAACTGTCCCCGACGTTTTTAGGGTTAACGTTTGACTTTTACTATGAACTGACATCCCAATAGCCTGTACATGGATTCTACTTTCTTGATACATATTTGGAACAATTCCTACAACGTCTTTATAAATTGCAGTTATTTTTTTTGTATAATCTATATTATTGTAAAGTTACATTAAGACAATTTATTCGTTTTTTATGTTACCAGCGTACAAGACGCTCACCTGGTTGTAAGTGATACGTCTGACCATGACAGAGCAGATTTGATGGAGACCAACAACTGATAGATAATTATTATTCTCCATCAACACCGCACTGCGCCCGACACCCGCGACAACAGATGTTAGGTCTCTAATACCACAGATGAAATAATATATACTATACTTATACCCAGTTATTTTACTAGCTACAGCCCTCAACCCGAAACACAGAAGTAGTAATGGTGTGGATGTTCCTATGTACCATTTGAATGTTATTAAAAAAATATACAAGTATTTTTACCAGTTGTTTAGTACCCATACTATGGGCTAAATACTTAGTTTGGGACAAGGTATTGTGTGTGTGTGTGTGTCTGAGGATATTTATTTATAAATTATATTGTTCGAGTGCAATTCTTTAGCAGTATGCAGTGATTTGACCTTAAGATTCATGACCGTACATCGTACAATTATATAATATTCATATTATAACAAATAACGATTCTAGTATAAAAAAACACTTGTTTTGTAGATAGAGGTCACGTGTCGGCTGTTCGCAGTGGTTCGGTTACTTTGACTTGTCTCGTACGTGACTGACCCGCTCCAGTGACACCGATGTCCAATACATAAGCCATAGCGGAGACTTCTGGTTGGTCCTTTATGTCAAAAAGTTATAATTATTATGTTTTTTAATTGAAATAAACTAATAAATATGAACTATGTAGGTAGTTTTTTTTTAGTTCTAATCATTTATTTTTTAATGTTACATTTTTAGGTTAGGTTAGGTTAGTGTGTTAGTCCTCAATAAACTGACTTCATGAAATTGAGTAATGTTTTTTTTGTATTATTATATACAGTAATAAAGCTATAGCCTATACGTCAAGGTTTTGGGCTGAGAGACATTACCATTAAGCGCTTGCCACTTGTCCGATAAAGCTGTTGCCATTTGCTACCAACAGCGAGTACTCATTCCAAAAAGCAAATTCAGGGTTCGAAGAATAATGTACAAAATTGTTAATATTTTGAATTCCCGTATCGTTGATTACACTAAATGGGTCTCTACCTTAAACATTTTCTCGCTACTTCCCGCAAGTCTAACAGACAGGAATTAAATTACCAGAATACGATTATATTGTGTTTTATTATGGTAATAGAGATGCACCAAATTAACGGCAAGTCATACTTGTACGGTCAGGTTACATCAATTCTATATCGTATGTTAACATGTCTATAAGGAAAGATTATAGATTTCTTTTTGGTTTTTTTAACGAAAGCATGCAGCAAAATCACATAGTATCTTTTTAATTTTTTTATTACATGTAACTTAGACCAGCCGTCTAGTTTGCAGGTACGGATATTTGTTAAACTTTACATAGTTTACTTTAAAAAAAGATAGGCATGTTATTTTAGTTTTATGACAGTTTTAAAGTAGGTAACTTAGAATGCATATTTTTACCGTTGGTCAAATATACCGGCAGAGTTTCATATTTCATGTGTATATTAGTAGTCGCATTAGGTCAGTTTACACAACCCGTTACAGTTATACCCGTTACTTTAATATGTAATTGAAACAATAAAGGTACGTCCAAGCTGTCCTTAAAAAGTCGAAATATTTAATAACCCACCAAAATAATTATTGTTAACTTAAATTTGTGATCTTTATTGTTTTATGTAAAGTCCTGTATTCGTTTTTCACTGGTTAATAAAAATGATCATATTTAGGAACCATTGTCTGTCAATATCAATTTTTATCTCAGTAACTTTTCTTAATTACTTTTATAATTCGGATTTAACATTAAGGTGATACATGGCTATTTAAAACATAGAAACTCAAGGGCAGCCAGTAGTTTTAATGCTAGGCGTAATCCATTGTGAAGTTTTTCCCACATTTAAGTACAATAATGTAGGTAATAGTTTGACATTATTTGTAAAACCCCTGACGTTTATAATCGCATTTTGAAACTTGTCAATTTGTAACAATTCTACAGATAGGCAAATAAAACATTTTTCATAAATTTAACATATTTCTGACACAATAAAGGCAAAAAATTTTACTTTTAACTACGTAGCTATTTCTCCATTAAAAACCAAACATTCAAATAATTATTTACTGATGAACTTAATTTACGCACGTATGTATTATATTTAATAGGACACAATATTACTTTCTACATTAAGTGTATTCGACATAAAACGGCTAGAGTTAGTTCTGATTTGTCAAGCTAAGATACAATGATGTAGTTTCAACCTACTATAATAATAAATAATACGTCTTCAGTCATATAAAACGTCTAAGAAATATGGATATAAATGTCAGGACTTTAACATTTAACGCTTAGTTGAATACGATAGTTATTACGTTGCTAGTATAGAGGTATTTTTCAATGTTTAACATAATTGTACGTTATTTAGCATCAGATACAAAATAGAAATATTAATTATTATTCTAGAAATGATTTTGTTTGGTTAATTCACCAAAACTGTTATAACGGACATTTGTTTGGATAATTTCGTGCCATACATGTTTAGGGCAATCTTTTATAGATATCTATCATGTGTTAAGAAAGTCTGACTCTAAATAAGATAGTTAGTAGATAGTAGAAGCGAGTAGGCTCGAACAGCCAACTAGTTTCAAAGGCAAAACCAAAAAATTTTAGAATTGATGATAGTGTGATAGATGTCTAATCTATATTATTTTCTTCGACAGACTTCAACGTCGTTATCTATTCTGATTCTTTTAAAACGCGTTTTTGCTGCAGCTTAGCATGTTAACATGTATTACCACTTAACATCTTTTAAGACAAAACAGACAGCCTTCTGTTCATTTGTTTATTTCACAGCCGAGTGGTAATGCCACTCGACCACTGTTTAATGTAGAATATGCTGACGTACCTGAAACAAAATATAGAATTTTGATAAATGTTTAAAACCACACATCATAAAATAACAAACGCACCTATAAATACACGTGTGGTATATATTTTTTATAAATACTAATGTTTGGTTTAATTTGAATAAACAACTAGGATTTAAATCATTCATGAAATTTTATTTAAGTATCTTAAGCTACGCGAACTGATGTCAGCTACAAACATTTGGATTATAATACTAGGTATCAAATAAAACCATACTGAAAAATTACATAACATGTACCTTCCTGAACTTATGGATCCAAGTCAACCTCACTAGCGTGTCGTATCTACCTACATTCATTGCATTTGGATAGTAATTAAGTAAATAAATATCCACTGACATTCACACAACGAATCTTGCCCCAAGTAAAGTTTTAAGCTTGTTGGATATTCTGGGAATAAACATACCTACTTACCTGAGTATTTACATACTTTTGTAAATACATCATAATACATAGAAATATACAAACTGACATGGTCATGCACACCACAGATTGAGAAACTAAAGGTTCAGTTTTTACAGTCAGGACATTACTTAAACTGACAACAAACCTTTTTCACTAAAACAGTGACAATTCGCACACATAGTTCTAAGACAATGACTTCGTTAAGTTCACTACTGTGACCATGAACACTGTAGCCCAAGCGACCAGGGCCGCCAGACGTTACCAATTTGTAAGTTCATTATATGTTATTTTGGAAACTATTTCATCACAAATTGCAAACATTGAGACAAAAAAAAAACAAATATTTATAGTCTTGTTTGCAAAATAATATGCGTGTGCTCATACTTAAGGTGTGATTTTACATGCCTGTGGAATACTTACCCCGACAATTTGTCGACCAGTTAACGAATTGTATTGAAATTTTGACAAAATATGATGTATAAAAATCTTTATATTTCATATATCATAGTTAACATTATATATCATAGTTAACAGTAGACTGCCTTAATCTAAAAGAAATTGACTGATATTACTTATTATAATTGTGTAAGGTATATACAAAAAAATATCACTCAGAGTTAAAGTGAGAGATTTGAGTTCCTTAGCACCTGATGCCGATAGTAAGCCGCCAGCTTAAAGCCGGCGACGCTGACCTCATGCTCTACTGGGACGTTCTCAACTAATAACCAATACAAATATTGTTGATTTCAATATTAAACTATCTTGAAAACGATGACTTATAATCCCTTCATAAATGTGTTTAGATTAAGATTTAATTTGATAGTTTAGTTTTTATTCTTCATAAATATATAAGTTTTTAATATAACTCGTTTTGTCCGAAAAATTCGTCTCAATTCTTCCTCTATTTTACTAAAAGTGTGGCGGTGCGCAGGCGCGCCTGCTGTACACATGTCGCAAAGGACCACTTGCCGATTGATTATTGACCAGGGCCGATCCATTATGGCAGGAAGGATTCCACTGACTTTTGGGTCATAAATATTGTGTGGTCCCTTTGAGGCCAATGTTTGTAGGGAATGGTCGGGATGTCAATCCGTTTTTTGAAGGAGTCATATAGTCGTATTTGTTTGATTGCTTTTTCATTCTTAAATTTAATCATACGAATAATACTCTTCATTCTTACCGAACTCTTAATACAGAAAAAACAGTGCAGGATGTGTAAACTTAAAAAACTGTCTGTCGGACATGCTGAAATTCATTAATGTTATTATGGCAGAAGGATTTTGAATTGTATTTAATTAATAGAATTATTAAAATAAATCCAAGCAAACAGAGTCGCTAGCCTCCTGTACATTATGAAACGACATTTACTTTACAGTAGACCGCCTTTTTTTTAAAAAAGGAATTGTATTTATTATATAAGTAAAACCTTTAAAAATATATAACTAAAATTGCGCTGTTGCTTAAAACATTTCTCACAACTGCGTCAATAAGCTTGTTAGAAAAGGGGCAAATCAAGTTGCAATTCAAGGAATACAAGATTTCAATGGAAGCTGTAAGCTGAGTACTTTCAAGTCGGATACATTTCTATTGACTGCGAAAGAAAATATGCATCCTGTAAAATAAGCATTGAAAAGAGTTCTGCGTTGTTTGTTAACGCAACTGTCGGGATTTTTTTTAGTCAGAAAGTCTTTAAGGCATTTTTGTTAGTAATAAATCATAATATTTATTTACACATTTTCTTACTAAATTAAAAGTGTATTTAAAAATCACGTCACAGTAAAAGTCGCTTATAACATATAAAATATTAAAGCTGTCTGTTTGGTTTGGCATTGTTTGCTGACTATGGAAGTCCACCTGGCCCTTTAGCCCGAGATACCGAGAAACCGAGATACCTAGATATAGATTTTTAATTTTATCTTAAAGACTTATTGTTACATTTTTTTTTGTTTTAAGCCATCATAAGTACTTGATGATTGTAGTACCTACGATGGTTATCGGTAATTGAACACAGAAAAGCCCCCTCTTCTTTAGTTTTAACCCTCAGGAAATGGCTAATGTTATTTTTGCACGCACACCTAACCGTATAGATCTAGACAGATAGGGTTGCCAAACTAATATTTTATGGAAATAAAATATTAAGTATATCAATGAAACCATTACCAAATATTCGCATCTTATATAACCAACAATTTCGTTAGGACATCCCGTTATAAACTCACCAATCAATAAATTCTACATATACGAGTAGTCACCTTAAAAAAAAGTTATTGAACACCAAATAACTTATAACTCATTTATCAAAGAACTTGTATACTGACAGGTGAAGCAAATTCTTTATTTATTTTAATGGCGAGCTAATGAGCTGTTACAGTCACGGTGATTAGTGACACCGCCTTCAATGGACACTCGGTGGGTACTCCGAAAGAGCAACGAGTCCTTCGCTTAACTTAAAAAGGTAGATGAAAAATACGTGGGGAAGGGGCATGTTGGTCCTAAGGTAATCTCGCTCGCGAATCACAACGCTATTCGTAATCTTTGTTTCACGCCGGTTTTCTGCGAGACCATGGCATGACTCCGTTGAACCGATTCATTCGTGCCAAAGCACACCCTCAATTATGATTAATTAAATATCTCTCCCGATTATATATAAAACTAAGACAAAATATAGAGCGCACAACTAGAGTCAATACTAACATTTGTAATCAAACCTAAACTAAAAATAAGCGTACTTTTCTTAACAAAAATTGAGGATATGCTAAGGCTCTCTATGTGACTTATAATGTTTTTCATAAATTCTGTGGCCTAAATCCTCTTAATCATTAAAGCCTAAGACATATCTGCACCTACTCGGTGGAGATGTCAAAGCCATCTAACAGCGAAATTTCGGGCTTATCTGAAATGATTCAATAGTAACATCGGGCAGAAATAATAACACTGAAGTACTGAGGGCACGCAAAGGATTTTAAGAAGATGTTATAACCAGATGTTGGAACCAAGAATCACTTGATCACCTAGGTTAAATTAGCATTAAAAATTGAGTTTTTAGGTGACTGTGACGATAAATAACTGACGAAATAAATGTATAAAAATTAACCAACAGTAAGACTCATTGTGTAAATTTTAAGGCTGAGAGCCATCTGCGCTTGCCAACTGCCCGGTGAAGCTGTAAAGGCCATCAGCGGCAGTAGTCAGTTCGAAAATAAGCCCGGAACTTCTACAAATTATGGTGTTAGTATTGTAGTAAATAGAAGAAAAAGCTTGAAATTATGCTCAAAACGCTTAAATTAACCATTACCACATAAATATGTGGCTATAATTACGTAATCCAAAGGCTTTAAAAGTCAAAAGGTTTCACGGCCTTCAAAACTTTACTCAAATATCACTTTAATGTTGCTAAAATANGTGTTAAAGAATACTATCTTTCTTCTATTCCATAATATAATTGTGTTTAAAAATCCATAAACATATTAAGTTTTTGTGCTTTTGTTGAAATTTATATGTTTATAATTTCTAAATTTATTTATTTATTTTTTCTTTATATTTTGACTAATAAATAATAGTAATGTATTTATTATATTATTTGTTAACCTCTGTATGTATTATGTGTATATGTATGTATGTATATGTATGTATGTATATGTAGTGTGTATATATTTATGTATATATGTGTGTGTGTGTAGTGTGCACACTGTCTACCTCTCACACTTAATTTCCTTTTTAATAAGCAGTGCCTTTGTACAATTTTTTCCATGTACCTGTTTGTTATTGTATAAATGTGTGCATAAATGATTAAATAAATAATAAATAAATATCCAGAAATGGTAAGTAACTGCAGATTCGCATGGAATTTCCATAAACTATTTTATAGCAAACTCTCACATACAAGTGGAATAGCACTAAAATAAAAAACCTGACTTTCTCTCGCTAACACCTTCGACATTTGCATGCGAAAGGTATACTACCTATTTTACCCTCTTCAGAGAGAAAGTTTTGGTTCATGGGCATACATTTTTACACCGCATTACTCATAAGTTCACACTGCTAAACTAGAAGTTTTTATAAATATCTTCATCAGCTGGTACTTATAACAGTTTCTAGTTTATTGCTTTCGCGAAGCTTTTTATCGAGCTCTGGTCAAATGATGTTTCAAAGGATATACCAAAGCAGCTGGCCAAACCACTGAAGCGCTTTTTTTTCAAAGCATCAAAACTCATATTTTTAGTTTAGTATTTAAATCGTTTTTTATTATATTTTTGTATATTTCTTGACATTCATAAGTGCTTTTTGTAAGCCTAATTTGAAATAAATGTTTTTGACTTTGACTTTGAGCTAAACGGGTTGCTAAATATCTTGTGTTAAATATTTTAATATATTTGTATTTCCTTAAGAGTAACAAATATAAAATATTAATGTATTAAAGAAATATATAACTAATATTTTTGGACATGTTAGAAGTCCTGCATATTATAAATTTAAATGGTAACACTGTAAAGCCCTGGTGCCTTAGCCAATCGAATTGTCAAATTGAAAAAAGAAAATAACAAATACCACACAGAGTCAACCCTGGCTTTTGTATTGTGGCTTGAATAAAAATTCAAATACCTGGTGTGCAAAAGGCCGTTATTTTTTATTTTTCATACTTGTATTAGTTTATAAAAAAATATTTTTGTGTATTGGATATTCAAGTAAATTGGACAACAAATTGGTGTTTTCTGTCTGAGTTTAGTTCTGGCCGTGTTTGACGGTTTGATGAAAAATGTTTCCGTTTAGATTTTTGCTTTTTCCAAAAGTGTTTTCTATGAATTCTTTTTTAATCATAAAGTGATATCTTAAGTGGTTTTAAATGTATTACTATAGTCTGGTTATAATTTGAAAACTGTAATTTATTTACAATACAAACAATAAATAAATAAATACCCACTGACATTCAGACAGCGTCATCTAGCCCTATATTATCGAGTCGCTTGTAGTTAGGGTACTAAACAACTGAAATACTTATGTAAATAAAAAATACTTATGTACATTTTTTAAGACATTTTTATTTTACATATAAACATCACAAACAAACAACTTCATGAACAAATGTTTGTAATGCCCGGGGAACCCGGAACTTTTGTTGTAGTAGCCAACGTGTCAACCATTACACCACACGGGTCGTCAAAATCTTATTCACACAACAAACTCACCGAGACTAAATAAAAAGAGTAAGTAAGTAAGTATGTATTTAAAAAGATAACATTAATTTATTTAAGTTTTATATAATCAGATATACTTTAATACAGATGTTCTCATTTGACCTTATTGCGACGAGAAATACCTAACTCTACACTATCATCGTCATTTTCAAACGTCCGCACCGAGGCACGAGCCTTCCCGTATATGTGTATATGTCTTAGTCGTCCACGCGGGCCCAGTGGGATTGGACGACTTCACGCACAATCTTTTTGAACCTCTTCACAGGTGTGCGCAGGTTTCCTCACGATGTTTTTCTTCACCGTAAGAGCGTCGGATAACGTACATATATTTTCGAAAATTCGAAAACACATTGGTACGTGATTTGGACCTCAGCCCTCCGGTAGGAAGGCGACAGTCCACACCATTGAGCCACCGACGCTCTTCCAAGTTTCGCTTGCGTATATCATATATAGTCTGTAGACATTAATTTTACTTGTACACTATTTAACTCTATGTAAGAAACATTCCGAACTAAAATGTCTTACAAAACGTCGGTAAGATAATCCCTCGCTATGCACTCTATTGGGCTCAATTGGTGTCGTGCCTCTGACATTGATACCATCTCAGCACGAATGCAACGCGACACACGCAATTATAATAACGGTTTATTGCAATACTTAACGACACTATTAAATGCTAAGGAATTGACCGTAGAGATACTGAGTTACGAATACAAGGCGTTAACAAACTACTCGTAATAAAAAGTAACAAAATCTTGGAATATATTTGAAAATGTCATTATGAACTACGTATTCTTAAAGTTGTCGTTAACTTTAAGAATACGTAGTTCATAAGGACATTTTCAACTTAACTTAAATTTAGTTAGAAAGGGATGGCGCTATTTTTCGTATAGAGCGCTATCCTTTTCTAACTCTATTCAAGAAAAGATCAGCGCTTGAGTCTCGTTCTGGAATACGGGCATTACTATTTATTTATTAAGTCTTGTATAGGTTAGCAACTTTTGATTCTTTTGGTGTAATGGTTGAGATGGCAGCTACTACACCAAGGGTTCTGGGTTCGATCCCGGGTAGATCAAACATTTATGTGCATGAACATGTTTGTTTGTATTGGTCTTGGTGTTTTCTATGTATGTGTGTATTTACAAAAAAAGTATATGAGTATGTGTATCCGTTTTTCAGTACCCATAATACAGACTTCACGCTTAACTTGGGCTAGATGGCTATGTAAATGTCAATGGATATTTATGATTTATATTATCTTGTGTATGTGAATATAAGGAAATTTTATTCTTTACCTAATGTAAAAATTTATTTATTTTAATTCTGACTGTTATCCCATTCCCCCTTTAACCAATTCTTTTACCCCATGTGCGGAGCACCAACATAGTATTGTAATAATTTAATTACGAAATAATTTTAAACTAAAAAGTGTACGGACCATGAGTCTGAAGATGTAATTTTATTAATAATAAAAATTATAAGGATAAAAACATTACTTAACTGAAGCGGGAGACGCAAATAGGCATGCACTCAATTATTTGTTTCTACTCAATCAAGGGCATTATTGGCTACCTTATATTAAGAAAACGGGTGAAATAGAAACCACGTTAACAAATTAAAATAGTTTAATAAAGTAAAGCATTTAACTGGGTACTAACAGTGGCGAGCACAGAAATAATGGATAGGGTATGCAAAGTGAGTGACACGTATTGCAAAAACAATAAATAATTTACATTTTTGTCAAGTTAAGTGCTGTTGATGACAGCATATCGCCTATGGTTTCAAATGTGCAGAAGAAAATGGGTGAAGAAGTGGGAATTTAATATGTTGGCGATTTTCCGGGTTGTCTGTTCGCACAGGGTATGCACTGCTTATTTGCATATATGGAGCGCACGCCACTGGGTACTAAGTAAATTAAGTCTACGATTTATCAACAAACACGTTGCTCAACTTGTCAGACAAGCTAGTCCAGTAATTGCATAGTACGAGGTAATTTAAGCTGCGGTAAGTCCGATTGATTAAGCTACTAATAGGCAATAACGGGACGTTTCTTGAATATCAAACACTTTATGTGTGCATATTTAATCATCATGATCTCAGCTCATGATGTTCCCACTGAGGGGCACGAGCCTGTACGTAAATGGTGTATACTGTATAGGCCTTAGATATCCTCGCGGGCCCAGTTCAGATTGGTTGACTTCACGCACAACCTTTGAATATCTCTAGTCGTGCGCAGGTTTCCTTACGATATTTTTCTTCACCGTAAGAGCGTCGGATGAACGTATCAACAGTCCACACTATTAAGCCACCGACGCTCACAATCAACTAAAACTAAAACATCGTGAGGAAACCTGTTCACGCCTGCGAAGAGATTCAAAGGTTGTGCGTGAAGTCATCCTACCCGCACTGGGCCCGCGTGGACGACTAAGGCCTAAACACCCTATACGGGTAGGCTCGTGCCCCTCGGTGGGGACGTTTGATGAGCTTATAATGATGAAATTATATTTCCACTGCCTCCATGGCTAAGTGCACTTGGCGTTGGTTTAAAACACAGCGTGAACTTCAGTGAGGTCTTGGGCTTCCATGTTGCAAAGTGAAATCCACTTTGTGCAATATAACCTAGTTTTGTAAAGACACTGTATGCTGAACCAACTGACGGTTTCAAAAGAAAGAAGATTCCACGCAACAGAGGACACGTTAAGCCAGGGGTGTTAGCTCGGTTGCTGACTGCCAGTATTCACACTAAGTTGTATGCTTGTACTCACATAATGTCAAAGACTTCTAAATACGTTTATATAGAAGTCTTAGCATGTTGTGCCTTTTATTTATTCTCAAATACATACTGTCATCTCAATATTGCGTCCTGCCATACTCCGCGGCAAGTAGGGACAATTAAACATGAAACTTGTTGCTGAACTCATTCGCTCAGCTATTAGTTCTGTAGTTTCAACGTATAACTGCAATATCAGGCTCTTTGGTCCTCAATGCTGGTCTACTTTGAATTTGAACTTTCTTGGTTGAACAATAAAACTTCGGTAACAATGCAAGTTTATCCGTTCAAAGGAACACGAGGTATTAGTTTCATATAATAATGGGTATTGATTTTGATACGGTTGATAGGTTACTTTGTTGATATTTTTGTAAAAAACGTTAAGCTTTTGAAATTGAAGTATACGTTTTTGATAAAATTATAAAAGTTTTTAAATAATTACTAAAATATTAATTAATAACTATAACAACTGGACTATAAAAATACCGTGGTCATTTTATTTTTGTTTTCGGTAATTTTACTAGGTGGTGGTAAATTTAAGTAGTTTATTAAAAGGCATACATTAGTGCATGTCGTGGCAGGCTTTAAGTATAACAGCGATTTGTTATGTTATTAATAAGTTTTAATTGTGAATGATATCATCGTTTGTTATGTTGGTTGTCCTTAAATAAATAAATATAGAGTCGTGCAAATAGGAACGAATTGGTATTCGTTCATACTTACACGACTCAGAGTCAGAAGATATCTGGTGCTGTCCTCAGTGCCAGACATCATACCGCGATATAGGAGTGTTTTGCACTTCATGTTTCGGGATGAGGGCACTGTACCTAATAAAATTACCAGGTATAAGAGACCTAACATCCGCCGTCTCGGTAGACGGGCGCAGTTCTGCATTTATGGAGAATAATAACTGTGTACCAGTTATTGGTTTCAATCAACGCCGCTCTGTCATAGTATCACCTACCAGCAGTCCAGTCAGTCAGTTTGCGTCCTGACCGTCCTATACACTTTGTACTACAAAAAATAATACACGATTCTGTATTTTATCTCTTAAGAATGACGCCTGATTTAGTCTTATAAGTTATAACCTTATAGTTTTATAGGAGTAGTGGTTAAAAGGTTTACCTTTAACCATTTTAATTTTTTTATCATCCAATATTATGCCAAATGTCAGAAAAACCTGGATCGTCCACGCAGTAATTACTTTCTAAATGTAAGCTGCATTAACTAGCAAGACCTAAACGGCCTACATTTCAAAATGGCTGACTGTACTCACAAACAAGAGGTCAAGCACTAATTGATAGCAGGATGAGCACCTCTTAGAGCCCTCGGATGGCGGGGTCATGATTTAGGCAACGAATGTTCATTAAATTGATACTTTGTCGACGCACGTAAATGATGTAAAAAGTATGGATTCGTGATATGCTCACAATACAATCGAAAAAAGTGTTCCGAATGCAGTGACAGCACACATAAACATATTTCAAATTTCGAACACTTTTACCTAAACAATAGACTACAAACTGTACCCTCTTCGGCGGTTCGTTTTTGTGGCACGGATGGCATATCTACCTTTATATATACAGGATATCATTGAAGTACGTAATAAGAACAGCAAAATACATTATTTGACAGCTCCTAAAACATTTAGATTTTTCAGTCATTTCATTACCATGTGGTAAGATTTTTTTAGTAGTACTTATCAAATTGCTAATTCTTTTGGGTAGACACTTGTTTCCACATATATTTAAGTATTCTTACATCTATGATCTTCCATAACATAATAATAGTTTGGCATCCAACAAAGATTTTTTAAGTATTGTTCCCTTACAAATAATTAAGTAAACATTCCTAAAATATTTTAAATAGCATTATTAGAAAAATGTATCTTTATATTTGTACAAGAAAACAGTGTATCTAGATTGATTGAAATCGAAAATGTAATTCTGATAAGTGCCTTAATAAATACAATCTAGAAATTTCATTAATACATTCCCTGGTGGAGACTTAATAAAGGTAACAATGGATTGGAATATCTATCTATCTGTAATTAAATCAGTGAAATCTAGGAACGAGAGGAATTTTAATTATTGGACGCGAGTACAGACGACAGTCTGCCTACTTTGATTGTTAAATGCCTTTATTTTATAAGATTGTTACGATTTTTTATCACTTTATTACATCACTTATTGCAATAAGAAAAGGGATGTCGGAGCAGACGAGTTCTGGAGTGGAGATCGCGTCCTCCGGCCCGATGGACCGACGACTTACGAAAGGTCGCTGGTGGAGGCTGGATGAGAAAAACGGAGGATCGGAATATCTGGCACAAAATGATGGAGACTTATGGCCAGCAGTGGACTGTGATAGGATGAACAGAATTGAGAATGAGTTCCCTGAATTTGTGGTCGTTATTGGATCCAAATAATATGAGGAACCATATGTAAGTGTAAATTTCTCGACAACCCGAGAAGACCCGAGAAATCAGCCTCGAGAATTCTCGAGACATGACAAATAGAACAGCTCGAGAAACCATGAACCCTAGATGTTACAGGCTAATGATGATGATAAGTAGGCTTATTTAATAATAAGAAAACTTTGTTTTCCGATAAGTATCCTTAGAGTGTAGAAAATAATACTATTCTGGCGTCAGAAAGCGTTTAACAGGTATCGAGCTATATATATATATATACCTAGTTGCAGGTGCTGAAAACCTTGATCAATGATGTCAAAATCACACAAAGTAATGTTTCCTTGCGAGATTCGGACTCACGAACTCTGGGTCATGCAGCAGTCTTAGCCGAACGCTGTACCCATTAGACCACAGAGCCTACAAAACTAACAATATAAAAGCCAAAATATACGCCTTCAACCGCTTATAATCTGGCATTTTAAAACACCGTCTTAGCGTTAAACGGGACGAGCGAAGCGAACGGTTGGAGCGACAAATCTAGACGGACGCAAAGCCGGATTGTTCGCACTTAAGTAAAACTTACGAGGTTATTTTCATTCTTTAATATCAAATATTTTATATTTGGCAGCGCTTTAATGGGAATGTCGGATACGATTTTTGTAAGTGAACGAGAAATTTGAAACGAAAATGGAAGGAAATTGTCCTGAGTTTGAAACAAGTCAGGGTGGGCGGTAAATTTACTATAGGAACAAAGATTATACACTAGGAACAATAGGTCTTTAAGATTTTTTTTTAACTAGGTCAAATTCTCGTTTTTAGCCAACTGACATTAAGTAACGTAAACGTACGATGTTAATAATAAGATATAATTTCTTTTTCAACATGTACGATTAATAATAATAACATACGTGGGAAGTGTACGTATATAATTACTACTCAAGAACTATGTAAAAATAGCAACATATAGTAACATTATGTGTAACTAACAGGACTGTTAATTTTTGATAAATCATAACACAGTTCTTCTTCTCATTTATTTCAAAAGTATTTATAGTCTTATGTATACTTGGTCGTATCAAAACTAAAAACAACCACACGCTGCGAACGCTTGATCTCGAATGCCCGTAATCCTTCAGTCTAGCCTCCCACCTTAAGTATTTAAAAGAATTGACAGAAAGCTCTGATTGGTTATCGTGCTCACAATTTATTGGTTGTTGCTCCTGTCAAATGATGGCTGGGATGCCAGTACAAAAATATATTCTATACTTTACGTAGAAATAATTAATAAAATCAAACAAATCTTTATATTTATACAAAAATACCTTATCTTAACAAATAATTAAATCATCATATTTTAGAATTATCCAAGTAGGTACCAAACTAAATATATGACCATGACTATCAAATAAATAAAGCCCTATAAATTTAGAATTACGTTAAATCAATAGAGACTGTATTATCAGGAAATTTTGATAATGGTTTAAACAAGACCTCCTAAGGTATTAAACATGATTTTAAACAAAACCATATCCAAAAATATTATAACTTCAAATACAAATTATTCAATACACAAACACACTTACATTTCAAAACCAAAGTGCTGAAGTTGGTAAATGGTTAATGTTCAATTCAAATATTACGTAGACAGCTTCAAAGCAGCTATTCGAACGATTATATATGTGCTCTACCTGAATTGGTAAATAACATAACGGGGATTGTTCATTTTATAATATTAAAATCGCATTACGAGGTACTGTAACCATTTTTATGCAGTAGAATTCTCCTCGAATTCCGTACCAGATAATTACTGCAGTACTAGCTTGGAGGCACGTACTCGTACATAGCTTCGAGACGAGGATTTTAGCCCACATTCGTGGATTATAAAACTGTGAGATATTAGAAACACTTCGGCTTTTTCATTTTTGTTTATGAATAAATACTATTTAAGGCTCAAAATTTGACAAGACCATCAGGTCTAAAATAAATCAGTTTCAAAATATTTCTATTTCCACGAAGAAGCCGCTAAAATTTCATGTGACTTTAATCAAGTTCATAAGTATATAAATAACACAGTACATACAATACCATGAATGTGTGCGTATTATGTTTGTCCATCTTTCACGGAATTGTCTGTCTTTTTTGTGGTGTCATTTTAAAACATATCTTTAGTGTGTAGGGTGACACAGGCTGCTTTTATCTCTTTTTACCGCACTTCCCTAAATCGGGGCTGTAAGTTTTTATGGAAACAATTTGCAATGTTTATGTTAGAAAGCTTATAATGAAAATTGGTACTTGCACTATTTGTCACTTGCACAAAAAATTGTTGTTTCTATTTGTGAAAATATTTATGGGGTTTCCACAATACTAAAAAAATCTAAAAATCGGTACACCCACTCTTTACCGTATTGTTTAATTCTGAAATTAGAAACTGTGTGTTACCCCAAGTCAACGCGAGCGAATCCGCGACCAAAAAGCTTGTGAGCTAACAAAGACAAATGGCTCTCTCACCCAACAATACCATCAACAAAGGGTCAGCGGGTGGTAAATTTGTTCATATAAACAGCAATAACAAATACATTGACCATAGAAACGCATTAATCACTCGTTTAGCGCATACTTGCGAGGCCACGGTTTATTGTTATTAATCGTATGGGATGCGATATCCCTTGGACAGTGGATGGGAGCATGACTAGCCTTTTGCGGAGAAAGTAATATTAAACAGTTTATTTGGGACAGTTCAATCATGATGTTTGATGATACAAATAGAGATACTAGATTTATCTATCGTCACTTAAATTGTGACAAATTTTATTTGAATAAAATCAGACAAATTTGAAGATGGATGGCGACCAATTTGCTTTTTAAAAGTGAATTTCGAAATTATCGGAATCGTGGGCCAGATATACAGTAGCAGTATTTAGCGCATGTCACTATATCACTAGTTAAGATTCGTTATAAAAGAGCAAATATTTTATTCAATTAAAATATTTGCCCAGTGAATCACAGCGGTAGGTGATGCGAGAGGAAGTATCAAATTGAACAGGTAATACCCCCTTTGGCAGTGCGCGTGCGACCCACGGAATTGAGAGCGCTCGTCGGCCTCTAAATTGGTATAGGTCGACAACTATTTGCTATTCAACAAGCAGTCAGACATGCAAATATAAAGATTGTTTTATCTATACTAAACTGTGCCACACTACATGACATTGTTACTGAGACAGACATTGACGTAGTGCATTATTATATCATATTGTGACTGAAACATTGACTGTGAGTCTTCAAGTTAAAAGTAACTTAACAGGAAATGTGACGAGTCATGTTTGAGATCTGACTCAAAGAAAATATTTGAACTGATGTTATTCGTCAGAAAACTGAAGACATTGTTCTTAAAATATGTATCATCATCATCAACTCATAAAACGTCCCAACGAGAGGCACGATCTTACCCGTGAAGGGTGATTAGGCCTCAATCGTCCATGCGGGCCCAGTGCGGATTGGCCGACTTCACGCACAACCTTTGAATCTCTTCGTAGCGTGTGCAGGTTTTCTCACGCTGTTTTCCTTCACCGTAAGAGCGTCGGATAACGTACATATAATTTCGAAATTTCGAAAACACATTGGTACGTGTCAGGATTTGAATCTCAGCCCTCCCGGTAGGAGGGCAACAGTCCACACCATGAGCCACCGACGCTCACATTAATAAATTTATTACGCTTTTTAATAGATATGTAGTAGACTCTGCACTGAATGGTCTAGGTAGATACCACCGCAATGCCAGATACCATCCCGTAAAATAGGAATGTTTTGCACTTTTGTGTTTCTGGATGAGGACACTAGCTATTAAAAACACTGGGTAGAAGAAACTTTAAATCTGTCGGCTCTGGTGTCGGGGTAGGACAGGTTGACGGAAAATAATGACTACTCATCATCATCATCAGTTCATTAAACGTTCCCACCGAGGGGCACGAGCCTACCCGTATAGGGTGTTTAGGCCTTACTCGTCCACGCGGGTCCAGTGCGGATTGGACGCATTCACACACAACCTTTGAATCACTTCGTGCATGAAGGTTTCCTCACGATGTTTTCCTACACCGTAAGAGCGTCGGATAACGTACATATAATTTCGAAAATTCGAAAACACATTGGTACGTGGCAGGATTTAAACCTCAGCCCTCGCGGTAGTAGGGCGACAGTCCACACTATTCAGCCACCGACGCTCTTTACTACTGTTATTAATTTCCTTCAGCACTGCTACTGTCTTAGTCAGGCGTATCACTAACCACCAAGTGAGCGGACTGACCGTCCCGTTAACTTCTGTCATAAAAAAATATAATGTAATATCGATTCTCGACACGACTGTACATTGATCATTTCATCTTTATATTTGACCGTGTTGTGATCCAATATAATATATTGCTCGGATCATGCCGTGCGTCCTTTTATTGACAAATCGAGTTACAGCATCGTTTTTCAAATTGTATTAAGCGTTCACTAATTCTGTTGACCAAATTTTATGATAAAATATGTCATATTGCGCCAAATTAATAAAGTTTCTTTTATGTATTTAGAAGTAATACAGACGTTTCAGTTGAAGTTAATGTCTAGTTTTCAGTTTTTGCCTAAAATACCAATGAGTTAAGAACAATTTCTTTATATGTTATTTATTTTTATTCGTTCCATTAAGAACTGGATAAGACTATACTGCCTCATCATTAGTATTTTTTGTTTAAATGCTGAATAAGATGTTAATGAGTAATGAGCACATGTTAATGATAAAGATATGGGACTTTACTGAAAACTTACGAGGATTTCTTGAGGAAACTCAAAGTGACCGTTGTACTGTTTTGTTTCATTTGCCAACACTCGCGCTTGTTTATTGACACTTAATGGTTAATAATCCACCATCATTACAATTTGACATTCGATTAAACACAAAAACAAAAAATCTAATCGAGCCAAAACATAAGCACTTCTGAAATATTCAATTAGCGGTTCTTTAAACGTTCGTAACTACGAGTGATAGTATCATCATCATCAGCTCATTATACGTCCCCATGGGGGGGGCATGAGCCTACCCTTATAGGGTGTATAGGCTTCTGTCCGGTAGGGTGAATATAACATAATATTCAAAGTTATATGTATGCTTATTCTTTATAATGACCTATACATTATTGCGTATTATACATAAGTTACGAACTATAAAATCTACCGTCTCTATAAAAAACAGTACAGTTTTCCAATACTACTTGAGAACGTCAGCCATTATTTCAATAGCCTTCGTGTCACTGTTGATTTATATAGAAAAACTTAATGAAGCAAAAACGTGCTATTGTTATTACCTTATCTTCTATCATTAGTACAAATTGACCTTACAAAGATTACAATTTCGTGTCCCATATACTTACATATGAAAATCCGCTTTGTTAATACAAATCCAAGATCACTTGAAAACCATCCAGTGTCACATTCATTATCACTGACCGTTTATCTGCATATAACACTCACAATTCGCGTATTTTATTTAAAAAACACAAAGTTTGACAGATAGTTCTGCCCAAGCGCACGCTACATCGCGTTCACTGACATTCACAGTAACGCAGCGAGCGCGCGCGCCGCCATCCACACTACGACTACGGAATCCACCAAATCACAAATTTACTCGCAAGCGCCTTTACTATAAATAAATTGTCGGACTTCCAGCTGCGCGTGTGACAGGGAAGCAAGGGTTATTACAATTGAACGGTGAATTGATGTAGGTGGTAATTATTTGCCGGCTCTTGGTTTCTATGGAATTTAAACTATTATCAGCAGGGTAAGGTGTGGGCGACGTGGGCCAAGGGGCATCGCACTTCACAGACCCACAAAGGCATATAGCCCACAAATAGATAGGTAATTACTCAACCAAAAAAAAAAATCAGGAAAAACAGCACATTTAAAGAAATTATTAACATTGAGAACACAGCTTCTTTATGAATAAACTTATTTTCGCAATAAAATCCATCCTCTTCCGTCATTTATCACTTCATTCGTTCGCGGGTCCTCGTAAAGTTAAATATATTTTGGCCACTCAAATTAAGGTCTTCACGCGACTTGCTACTTTTGTAATAAGCTTAAAAAAAATCGGTTATTAAAACAAATCCGTCGTCTTATTGTATTAATCGCTTTCCTATTTCACATAACATTTCTTAGAAGATAATGATGGATCTGTAGAATGGCAAAGGGTCCAAGGGTATTTCAAAACCATGACAATAAAACAGTTATAGAAGAATCTTGATTTTAACTGTAAAGTGATGAAATCAATAACTGAAAAAATTAAACCTTTTAATTGATATCTACCTAAATGTTTACTTTTGAATTTAAAGAAGAAATACTGTACTAATAATTAATTTTGGTTTGATTTTACTAAGATACTAAGAGTTAGTACTTCCCCCTGGGTGGGGACGTGTTATGAGCTGATGATGATGATGTACTTACTCTACGCTTATCCTTGTTAGCATCTCAAAATGTGACACCGTCTTCTCAAACAGCGCATACCTAAATATCTCGTTGCCGATTGCAATCTCTCCTCCATTGTCATACGGAATATTTTTGAATGCAATCTTCTTTTGAAATCAATTTACTTGGTCTACACAAAGCAAGTAGTTTGGACCATTGAGATGCAAATCTAAAGTAAAAATCTTCACTTGTATTGAAATGTTTCGTTAAGTAGCTGCGATTGCGTAAGGTGCACTGTGTATTGGTATATACAGTGCTTAAAAGTTAAAAGCGTTAAAAATAATTATTACTTTGTTTGTGAGTTAAGTGATGTCTTGTAACAACATAACCTTGAATCGAATTGTTACTTAAGTCGCAATAAGGAAATTTGAGAATATTTCATTGTACTGAAAAGAAAATTATTACTTTAAAAAAAATGCTATAGCATTTTCAAACAAGTGCATTGAAATAGAGAAATGAGAGCATCGGTAGCTCAGTGGTGTGGACTGTCGCCTTCCTACCGGGAGGGCTGAGGTTCAAATCCCGACACGTACCAATGTATTTCGAATTTTCGAAAAATATAGTACGTTATCCGACGCTCTTACGGTGAAGGAAAACATCGTGAGGAAACCATCATGCACGCCTGCGAAGAGATTCGAAGGTTGTGTGTGAAGTCGTCCAATCCGCACTGGGCCCGCGTGGACGACTAAGGCCTAATCACCCTATACGGGTAGGCTCGTGCCCCTCGGTGGGGACGTTTAATGAGCTGATGATGATGCATTGAAATAAGACTTAATATAATAATCAACCTATAACGTCCAACTGTAGGGACAGCGTGTCCTCACATCATGACTACGGAGCTCAGTGCGGATTATTGTTTGTGAACACCCACTACAAAAATGATATATGTTATTGATAAACGGGGAAAGGGGAACATTCTGCGAAAGGGACATTCTTCGAAAGCGACGTTTTGCGAAAGGGACATTCTGCGAAAGGGACGTTTTGCGAAAAGGGCTCTCTGCGAAAGGGACGTCTAGCGACTAGGAGTCATTTTGCAACAGGGGTATTTTTCGAAGGAGCCTCCTTACAAAGTAGCCAGACCAACAGCATAACATGCTTTCCAAAGCACGGAGACATTCGACATAATATTCTTCAATCACGATTTTTGGTTCGGAAAGAAATAGATCCATCAGACGACAGATCTATTTATTCGAAAACTTATAGATATGAGAAAATAAACTTTAAGTCTCGTTTTCTAGAAAAGACTCATCGTTGATCATTACTTAAATCGGTTAGAACAGGATGGCGCTATTTATCGTATATAGCGATATCCCTTACTCACTCTACTTAAGTGAAGATAAACGCTTGAGCCTCGTTCTACGATACTAGTCCTTTTAATATAGCGCGCTTAACAACGCAGAAAACCCGTGTAAAGTATCGTTAATCTTAAGAATTTTAATATAAGTAGACCGAGTTCCTGATAAACTACAATAGGACAACCGAGTCTCACTTAGGTGAACCGTCAACAATACGTGATTTGCAAATAGGGTCGCGAGGTTAGCTTCGACATTTCAAAGAGACTGAAGAACGATTTGTTTCGGTCACATTCGTAATGGTGGGACAATGTCAATGTCGAATGCTTCTGAATAGTGTTGCCACCACAGTTTTCGAAAAAGGGCTTTTTGAGAAGTAAAAAAGAGCTAGACAGGGCTAGATTGAGCATCAAAAGATTTAATGTTCCAAAAATGCTGAAATAATCATGTCATGAAGACGTTTTTTAAGAGCGTCTAAAAAAACGTCATCAAGACCGAGAAATACCAAAAAAGTACTTGTTAGTATATCGAATCTTCATAACTTGGTAATATTTTCAAGATAGTGAAGAAGAGCTAGATTGCTCTTTTCGGGCTAAATCGTTAAAAAAGGAGTTCACCTATGCTAAAAAGTGCTAGATCTAGCTACAAAAGGGCTAAGGTGGCAACACTGCTTCTGAACTATAAGCTAAAACAGAAAAATGATGAGTGGCGCTAATAGTTTTTGTTGATTTTCAGTTGTTTTCGAATAGGTATAAAATTACGCAACTTTCGAGAGCGCCGGTGGCTCATTGGTGTGGACTGTTGCTTTCCGTTCTGTAGGGTGCAGTTTCAGATCCCGGGCACCAATGTCTTTTCGAATTTTCGAAATTATATGTACGTTTATCTGACGCTCATACGGTAAAGGAAAGCATCGTGAGGAAACCTGCGCACGCCTGCGAAGAGATTCAAAGGTTGTGCGTGATGCCAGCCTATGCGCACTGGGCACGCATGGACTACTAAGGCCTATGCACCCTATACGGGTAGGCTCGTTCCCTTCGTAGGGACGTACCATGACCTGATGATGATGATGACGCAGCTTTTGGGGGACTCAAATTTAACTGTTGCTTGTAAAATGCACTTAAAACATAGTGTACACATATTCTTCAAGCAAAAATCTAAGGGTAACCAATAAAATTTAGTATTTACTGTTACTATGGTGAATGTGCAACAAAGTCTATATTTTATTACATCCTTCTAACGGTAAGCCAATAAAGATAAAAATAAAGACCGCAAACTTTGTACGACTTAGTGCTTTCGGAATAAATAAACCTGTACTGAAAATACATTTAGCAATTTATTGGTTTTCTATTAACGGTAATATAGTACTTAAAGTCAAGAACAACTCAAACGTTGCTTTGCATACAGTTTAAAAGAGTTGAAGAACCATCAACTCTTGATTTAGGGTTGAAAGGTCACCCCATACTTATCAAGGAATAAACTAAACGTCCTTACAATCAAATCTATACCGAAAGAAAAAAAATTCGAGATAGTCGCTGATGGGAAAATTTGCGCTTGGATTGTAATTATTCTAGTTTTGTGAATGAAAAATAACTAATTTTTTCGAGACTCTTTAACCATAACTATATAGGTAAATCGTTTCTTTGTGTTATTATAGAGGAAGACCAGCTGCAATTATAACTTTTGAAGAATATGTTACGTAGGTATCACTCTCTAAAAAAATATCTATGCGCTCTTTTTAAAAAAAATACAAAGTTTTAAACAACAGTTCGTATGGCTCCAGAAATGATTCCAATGGAAGTTCATTCCACAGTTTTGTTCTAGGTGGCAGAAAATGTCGGACAAAATCGAACTATGGTTCGACCTTGCCGATATTTTCCTCCTCCTCCAATCTCATCAAGAAGATGATATTTGGAGTTCCCTCGAGGTCTACGGTGATAGAACTCAATAACTTTCTTGCCAAACCGTAAAGTATCAAGGATTTCACTGCTGGTGTCACTTTTAAAAAAAGAAATCAATATTTCACAGCTAGTTTGCATGAAGAGCGTCGGGGCTCAGTGGTGTGGACTGTCGCCTTCCTACCGGGAGGGCTTGTTTCAAATCCCAACACGTACCAATGTATTTCCGAATTTCGAAAATATATGTACGTTATCCGACGCTCATACGGTGAAGGAAAACATCGTGAGGAAACCTTCATGCACGCCTGCGAAGAGATTCGAAGGTTGTGTGTGAAGTCGTCCAATCCGCACTAGGCCCGCGTGGACGACTATGGCCTAATCACCCTATACGGGTAGGCTCGTGCCTCTCGGGGACGTTTAATGAGCTGTGATGATTGCATTAACAAATAAAAAACCAATAAGTATTTATGATATTATGATTCCAGTTTTTTTAATTTCTATTATCAAATATCATCTTCCATTGCTGTTACTTAATCTTATTATATTCTTATATTTGTAATGGAATTGCCCAATATTCGATTTCCATTGACGTCAAAATATAAACTTATATCATAATATTTACTTGTAAAAATCTATTGCCCTCGTCACTTGTAACTGGCTTCAAATCCATTTTATTCCAACCCACGCTTAAGTTTCCACATGGGAGTACTATGAAAATAACGTTACTTGTATAGAACGTTTTATTACATACATAAAATATATATATTATGTGAAATTGTATTTTTCTATTCCGACTAATATAATTCGGAGTTCCCTTCATTGCTTAACATTATTAGATATCGCAATAATAATTATTTAAGATTGACGACCCTTATTCTGTAATGATAGAGTCGTCTGTTACTACACCAAAGGTTCCGGGTTCAATTATCAGCACTACAAACATTTGTGAACATTAACATGTCTGTTTGTATTGTTCTGGGTGTTTCTATGTTTAAATTTATGCATTGGCCAAAAAGCATAGAAGTTTGTTTATCTGTTGTTTAGTACCCATAACACAATATTCTGGATACATTAATTAATTAGCATCTGTTGTCTAGAGCGACGGGTAGAGTGCGACATTGGTGGAGAATAATGTCTATAAGTTGTTGGTCTTAATCAATGCCACTCTATCATAAGTGTATCATTTACAATCAAGTGAGCGTCCTGACCGTCCTGTACATTTTGAGACATAAAAAAACAAAATGGCTACTCTACACAACAGTTATGCCTCTTTTACAGGCAATTTCACTAGCTACAGTGCCCTCACCCCAAAACACAAAAGTGTATAGCACTACTATTTGACGGGACGGAATCTGGTACTACTCAGTACTTAGTGTACCACCTAATAGTAGATTTTATTTGTTTTGTCCGTCACAGTCCTCAATAAAAGGTTCATTTTATAATAGTATTTTGAATATACTGCTAAATAAGTTCCTTTAATTGAATTTACCATATCTAGCAATATGATGTTCTGGTAATAAATCTGTTCGCCTTGTCCATAAAACATTCATGGACAGGAAGCAATGATTTTGAGTTTGATTTCAAATATAGATTTCTGCTACTGGCATACTGTCATTTTAGAACAAAGGCCTACCAAAATGACTTTCATCGAAGAAGAGCCTCGAATTATTCATATTTAAATGTATTTATGTTTGTTTCTATTTCAAAGTAAAAAGGAAGCCTGATAGTATTGAGATTATTAAAAATTTCTGTATGAATTTAATATAGACTACATCCGGAAAGATCTTTATTCGTTTATTGAAGTGCTTATATTTAATGTCCATGGAAGAAGTGGTCTATTAACAAGATGGCGTCAACAAAGTTTATTAACTATAAAACTATCCGATATCATGAACAGACATAATGGTGACATTATAGCCCCTAGAGAGTAAAATTAGACGGAGTTCCGAAAGACCATATAACATTACGATGGACATCGGTTAACTTTTAGGGGTGTGCTATGATTTATTTATTTATATACCAAGAAAATGTTGCACACAAAAGACAGACGATAGATATGAAGTCTAGATCCTTGGCCACATAGACAACTTTTGTCTAATCAATATTATATATTTAATACATAACACTCAAAGCGAAAATTAAACAAGTTTCCATAGTAAGCAAATCGCTCATCTCATCTCAGAAGAACATACCTACCTCTTAAATAAGTCAACAACTTAGTTTTAAGTCTATTATGGCAATCGCTAAATATATCTGTATTTGGATTTTAACAGTTGTTTCGTTATACTTAGAACACATTCTAGGTAGTGGATGATAAAATGATTTGATGTTTGAAACAATTATTATTTTTTCATTTACCTGATGGGGACTACATAAAAGTTTCTTTATCTTTATTCTGTTGCAGTTAACTTACAGACTTATAAATTATCCTTAAAATAAAAATTGTAGCACATGGTTTTGCCACTGTAGTTAGTGGTATTAAGACACTTAGCATTTTTTTTCTCGAGTGACGGACGCATGGCAGTGGTGACGCCAATAATTACTATGATTTTCCATCGTATCTTTTCAAGAGCGCGAATGTTCCGCTAAATTCGTAACATAAAAATAAAAAAGGACAATCAGGCAATAATGATGCAAATAAGTCAGAAGGCTACCCCTTGTTTAAATATTAAAAAAAACAACACCCAGAAGTTATTACAAAGGTACCGTTTATTTAATTACTGCTTAATTTTCCCGAGTTTTTATTTCTTCCTCAAATTTAATTTACGGAACCTAATTACCATAGGCACGCTCGCTCCTCCAGTTTTCTCACCCACAAACGTTGATCATTTACGCGCGTTATTTGGCCTGGGTCTCAATCCCACTAAATTACTTGACATTTGAGAATCCATGTGGTGTAATGGTCGAGACGTCGGCTCCTACACCAAGGGTTCTGAGTTCAATCCCCGGGCTTTACATACGTGTGCATGAGCATGTTTGTTTTGTTAATGGGTATTTCTATGTATATACATACATTTTTTTGTAAATACATAGACATGTATTTACAAAAAAAATAGAAGTATGTTTGTCAGTTGCTTAGTACCCTTATTATAGGATAAATGGCGCTTTTAGTGAAAAACTGTGTCAGTGCCGCACAGACACGGCAGCATAAGCTGAGATAGGGCCCTTTTGACCACAAAATTTTAATTTTTGTGTACCTACTTACCTTTTTAATTTTTCCTTTTTTTATTGTTTAATTGCATTGTCCTTGTCCTTTTGAACTTTTGTGGTGAAATAAATGTTTTTTTTCTTTCTTTCAAAAAAATACAATACTTTTATGACACTTTAAAATCCAACTGTGAATTGGCTTTTCCAGTAAGACTTTTATATGAATAGTTTAAAATAGTAATTAATTCTTGGTGTCACTAATTAAAATCTTACCATAGAACAGAACATATGAGTGAAAAATTTAATATTGAGACACAATTACGATCCTCTTGGCGCATTTTAAATTTCTCGGAATTGGGGCCGTGCAACAGTAAACTTGTCTATGGGTAACCATAAATAATTCTTTTAACGGTGTCGTTCGCACGCCCGTCCCGACGACACGCGCGACTTTTTGTCGCGACGAATTTTTGACGAGACGGGCATGTAAAGAAAATATGGTATTTTTCATTGGAAACGCTTATTCAAAAAATGTGGACGCTTTTATGAAATGTGTCCGTTTTAAAAGTATGTTATTTGTAAGAGGAGAGAAAGCCTCCTTTTTTATTAAGGAAAAATACCTTTAGTCAAATTAGTATCGCTTATATTCGAACACGTAGGTGTTGAGCGTCGGTGGTTCATTGGTGTGGATTGTTGCCTTCCGATCTGGAGAGTGCAGGTTCAAATGTATTTCAAATTTTCGAAATTATCTATACGTTTATCCGACGCTCGCAACCTGCGCACGCTTGCGAAAAAATTCAAAGGTTGCGCGTAATTTCGGCCAATTCGCACTGGGCCCGCGTAGACGGCTAAGGCCTATACGGCCTTGAAGGCCTTTACGGGTACGCTCGAGCCCCTCGTGGAGAAGTATAATGGTCTGATGATGATGAGGTATTTTTTTATGGTATAAATAGAATTTCTTGATACATAATTACACTTGTTTGTTTCAATTAGGTACTCCGCACCCGATTTTCGTTTATTTAAGTACTCAAGGTTTCAACATTTGAACCAAATTTGTATAAAATATTAACCCAGCCTAAGTACTGATAAACAGCAGGTCTTAAATCTTTAGACCATTTACCGCTTCTTGTTTAGCTATAATCCACCCTATAGTCTAGTATCTCAAAATAAATAAATATCCACTGACATTCACACAGCGCCTTCTAGACTAAACTAAGCATTAGTTTCTAATATAGGTATTAAACGACGGATGAACATATTATATATATGGGATTTTCCTATGCATATATGAAAACATACATATTATACATGAATGTTTGTACAAAGTCTCAATTGAGTATCTTCAACATGACGAAACACTTCGAGAAAAGGTAGGTAGTGCTTGCGCTTGGCTTGGCTCGTCTTGGGTAGGCACTACCGCGCCCCCAGATTTCTCAAAGTATCCAATATCAATTATTACTTTCAGTCAAATTGATGTAAAACCTCGCATGGCTCATAATGAAATCCTTAACTTTACCGTGCAAATTTATAATTTATACGGTAATTGATGTACACTGAGTTACGGACAACTTCACATTTACAGCTTCCTTATCAACCTCGTAATTACCGAAATGACTGGCCTCTCAAAGAAATCGCATAAAAGCGATATCGAAATTATTCATATCGCAAGCAGTAAACGGGGGCTATTGTTTTATTATGAATCGTCGTCCATTAGTAGAATTGCGTAGATTTAGTGCGGGCATCTCTGACGCGGCGTTTAGGGGCACCCTAATAAATTGTGGATGGATATCCTTATGTCAGATTGGTTGGAACGCGTATGTGCTAACTCAGTTAACGTATGCTGATGCGCGGTGTTTACACGCATGGTTTTTATTTTTGTATATTAATGGATACATATTTTAGAGCGTCGGTGCTCAATGGTGTGGACTGTCACCCTCCTACGAGAGAGCTGAGTTCAAATCCGCACGTACCAATGTGTTTTCGAAATTTCGAAAAATAATATGTACGTCAACCAACGCTCTTACGGTGAAGGAAAACATCGTGATGAAACTTTGCGCAGCCTGCGAAGAGATTCAAAGGTTGTGCGTGATGTCGTCACCACCCGACTGGGCCCGCGTGGATGACTAAGGCCTAATCGCCCTATACGGGTAAGTCGGTGGGGACGTTTTAAATGAGCTGATGATGATGATTTAAGGTAACGCAATGGCAAAAAAATAACCTTATTGATCGTAGGTATATGCAATGGTATTAATATGGAATGCCGTCGTTTAATTCTACCCTCGTAATCTTGTAGTTGGTGGTGTGGACTCTGGGAGTCAGTTTGAATTCCTCGGGAAGAGTCTAGTCATAAAAGTCACTTTGTGTGACATTCTTAGTTGGTTGGATATATCGAGACTGAATCATCATGATATTTTCGGGCAAGAAAAATGGTTCCGTGTTTTAGCGGGCATATTAAGCTGGTACCGGTACTGGCTACGATATTAGTATGGTAGTGGTTAAAATCATCAATCTACCACCAATACCCCATAGCTATGCTTAGCGGGAGGCCTCAGATCACTTTCAACTCGATACCTTCTCTTATTCGTCTAAACCTAGATTAAATAAGTATCCTACGACAAGTATATAGATAGAACTTTTTTGATACATTAATTCGTTTAAAAGTTAACGCTGTGAATTGACCTTGTACGTGGTTAATTGAAGTTGGTCCTGATATTTGTGTTTTTACCTTGGAATACAAATGAAAAAGCAGGATGAAAAATAAATTTAAACAGATCCCACTAAGCTTAGTTATGAGAAATTTTCCCATTAAACTTGATGTAGACACCAATTATACACTTCCGTACAGTTTCAAAGGCACTTGTAATGACGTCCTAGATAGTTCTTCTGGTATCTTAAAGAGTGACATTAACTTTTTGTAAAGCAAAGACTCGGGAAGATAATTAAATACGACAGAGTTAAATTACTACTAACAATAAACACACGTAACAAGAAATTACAGTGTTTTACGAGCGGTAACGATTCGGAAATGTTAAATATACCGATTTCTTGTAAAAATAATAATTATGCGCCTTTGACTACCAAAAACCCACAACCCATTTTTGTAGTACGCTCGTTTCGTAGGGTTCATCAACAAACATTTGAATGTACAATCATGTCTGTTTGTATGTGTCAAAATTGAAAAAATAATAATATAAAATAATTTATTGCTTTCGCAAAGGTAAAAGATACATATCAGTTGTGGAAGTATCCTTTTAAGCATAGCAATGCCTGTACCAGGAGACTCCGCTTCTACGTACATTTACTTTTTACAAAATGCTTTCTTGATCCGTTATATTATTAACAACCTATGGAAAAAACAAAATGTGTCTGGGTGTTAAGCAAAATAAATATGCAACTATGTGTAGGTACTTGACGTACCTCACAATAATACAAGTTCTTTAATTAAATTTTCTTAGCTGCTAAGGATTGGTCTGCGAAGACGTCATTAGACCTTTGTTCAGTAGTAGCCATATATTAAGATACAACAATATGTTAAAAAGTTTAGCTTTTCAGTGCAAACTTCCAGCAATATGTTTCTTAGGCGTTGAAAATACGAAACTTAGAGTAACATTTCGCCCGCCCTAACAATATAAATCTATTAAGACGATGTAAACAAAGTTTAAACATGTAATTAAAGCAGAAGCTTATCGTATAGTGGTGTACTCCCTCGTAAACATAGATACAATCGCGAGTCCTTAAGATAATGAGCGCTAAACCGACGGTGCGCAAACCTCGTCATTATCATACGCACAAATTACGTTTGTACACGTAATTAATTCGGAGAAATTGTGCTGATGCTGCCTGGAGAACGTGGAAGTGGTTATTTTGAGAAAAAACTGGGTTTGTTCAAAATAATAACAGGGTAAATGTAAAAAAACACATGTAAAGGAGAAATAAGTGTTTTTTGGAAGAATTGTTTGCTATTGGCCACGGATGATCTTCAAAACTTCATCGGACAAATGGCGAACGCAGATGGCTCTCTGATGGAAGGTAGCATGGAATAAAAAGACATGTCGTATACGCAATGATGTGAAAAAGTGTGGATTCGTGATATGCTCACAAAACAATCGACAAAATTGTTCCGAATGCAGTGACAGCACATATACACATATTCCGAATTTCGAACACATTTACCTAAACAAAAGAGTACAAAAAATTCTTCGGCGGTTCGTTTTTGAGGCACGAATGGCGTATCTACCTTTAAATATACAGAATATCACTGCGGATACGAGTAGTACATGATAGAGGGTCAACATCATTAAAAAGCAAAATATTGATTAATATATTGCGTTAATATAATCAATCGATCCCAATTTATGTGTCTTGCAAATTAAATTTTCGTATCATATTTTTAATATTCATCACTTAGACTAAATAAATTCATGGGCTTATATATATATATATATATTTTTTTCCTTTATAGGCAGACATTTGACCGCCATCTCACCTGATGGTAAGTGATGATGCGGCCGAAGATGGATCATGCCTGCCTAGAAACAGCCTATTCACTCTTGCCTTGCAGACAGCCAGGTTGTAATGATCGGGGAACACATAAGGAGGCAAAGAATTCCATTCTTTTGCGGTGCGCATTAGGAACGAGGCACCAAAGCGGGCTGTGCGGATGTGTGGAATGGCTACCACGTAAGGATGGAACGCTCGCCTCCGTCTTGTATCCCGATGGTGAAAAGGGGCTGGTGGAATTAACGCGTGTTTATTGCATAATTCCATTGCACACTCACCGAAATGTAGCCTGTAAAAAACCGACAGCCGTGCAACTCTACGACGATGCTCGAGGCTTTGCAGCTTAGCGTCAGTCAGAGTAGGGTCGCCAATGAGCCGCTCAGCACGCCACTCAATCGAGTCCAAAGCAGCCAGTTGGTATTTGGCTGATCCATCCCATAGGTGGCAGCAGTATTCCATACAAGACCGGACTTGGGCTTGATATAATGCTAGAAGCTGTCCTGGGGTGAAATACCGCCTAACCTTGGAAAGGATCCCAAGCTTTTTTGCTGCAGTCTTTGCTTTGGACTCGATATATTGGCCGAAGTTGAGATTGGCAGTGAGATGAACACCAAGAAGCTCTAGGCTATCAGTCACTGCGACAGGTACATTCCGGAAAGTCGGAGCAAGCTCGAATTTGCTCCGTTTCGTGGAGAACAGACACGCCTGTGTTTTGGTAGCGTTGAACGTCACCAGATTAGCATCACCCCAAGAGGAGACTGCTTGAAGGGACGCATCCACACGGCTTACCATGGCCTCTCGACAAGACTGGGTTTCTTCCTTACTGGCCCTTGCATCCGATAAATATCTATCCGTAACTGTGCTGTCGTCTGCATACCCAATGATACCGGGCATAAGCAGATCATTTATGTGCAGCAAAAATAGAGTTGCGGACAGGACCGATCCCTGAGGAACGCCAGCGTCAATAGGCTGGAGGTCAGAACAGTAGCCATCAATGACTACTCGTATTGACCGGTCACTCAGGAAATCCGATATCCAGGTGCAAAGGCCATCAGGAATACCAAACGAAGGAAGCTTGCTTATAAGGCTAGCGTGCCAAACTCTGTCAAAATCCTTAGAGATATCGAGTAATACGGCAAGAGCTTCACCGTGTCTCTCGATGGCTTCACTCCATAAGTGTGTGGCATACACAAGAAGGTCCCCACAGTCGGCCTCGGCGAAATCCGTATTGACGGTCACTGAGGAGATCGTTACCTTCCAGGTAAGCAGGAGTTTATTGTTAAGTGCACGCTCCATAGTCTTACAGAGTATGGAGGTGACTGAAATGGGTCGATAATTGAGAGGGTCGGCTCGACTACCTTTTTTAGGCAGAGGCTGCACGTTAGCAAGCTTCCACGTTAGTATGCTGACTTTTTAAGTGCCTCAGCACGATAACAGTCAGCTCCGAACCACGGACGAGCTTTGCCATTCATCGCCACGTCAGAATATGGTGTATAAATTCCATACCCTGGCGAATAACCGCGGAAATGGCTTCTGCACAACTCGACGGGTCATTAGAAGAAAAGCAGACCTCACGCCAAGGATATGATGCAAAAAAGTGACGCATCTCATCCCAATCTGCTGACTTGTATCGCCACAACCTCCGAGGACCACTAGGATTTCTCTCAGTTGGGGAATATACGGATACAGACTTCACCAGACAGTGGTCGGAGGAACCAAGGGGAGCGGTAACCGACACAGAATATCTGTCTGGTTCAGTAGTCAGCAGAAGGTCCAGGCAATTGGCGGTGTGAGTATCGACATCAGGCACCCTTGTCGCACAATCTACCAGCTGGGTAAGATCTAGCGTTAGAGCAAGTCTGCGCGTTTCACTCCCCGCATGGTCGGTCACCTGGTATGGGTATAGCCACTCCTGATGGTGTGCATTGAAGTCCCCCAGGATGACTAACTGAGCTGAAGGGAACCGTTCCTGAGCCTCATCCGCTGCCTGACAGAGATATTCACACAATTGAGTTGTCTCCTGGTTTCCACTGTGCGAGCGGTAGACACAGGCATATAACATTTGTTCTAGGCCAGCATCCACCTGAAGCCAAAGAACAGAAAAACTGGAGTCCTCAAGGTTCTTGAGACGCCTGATACAAATGTCATCACGAGCATACACACAGACACCAGCACGAGGGGAAAACCTGTGCTCTAACGTATATCCGGGGTAGGTGAGGTATGCTACGTCAGCTGGACATCCGATCTGCGTCTCAGTGAGGAACAGCAGCTGCGGTTTTTTCAGTCTCGAGATGGTGTTGGAATGGGACGAGATTTGAGTACAGGCCTCGGATATTTGTGAGGTGCACTTTGAGTGGGAGGACGTGCAGCCGCTGTGTAACTACTTTCCGTTTTACGTTTTTCTTCATAAGAATAAGAGAGAGTGAATTAGGCTAAAGGAGCATGGCAGTTGAACGAGGTGATGAATTGCCTACCAGGAGGCAATCTGGGCACAACTGCATGGGAAGGAGCCTGCCGCGGAGACCGCGGGGACGCCCAACCCCCCCCAGAATGGCTACCTGGTCCTCCCATCCGGTCGCCAACCGGCAAGATAGAGCATTCTGGGATTTTTCGTCAGGTGGCGGGGCAGCCTTTCACTGTCGGCTAGGCAGCTACTTGGGCCCCCAACTTCCTACGGTCGGCCAGCGGCGGCACCGTGCTTCGGATCCCGCTACCTCCGAAGCAGGCCCCAGATGCAGCAATGGCCAGCAGCCAAATTCGGTCACACAGAACACCACAACTGCCCAGACCCATGCTCCTTATTGGCTACTCCAGGCATCGCGCCGGAACACGGCAGGTGTCACTTGGCGACGCGTCTTTGCCTGGAGGGTGGTGACAAGCCACGGCCGAAGCCTACCACCAGAGAGCATATACCATATTACGCAGTAATATACCATATTACGCAGTAAGTTAGTAAAAGGCGTGTAAACAAAACAAGCTTACGAATACTTAAGTTGGTTCCAAAAGAGAATCACTTCAGGAGTCACTAATGGACTCCAGTAGATTGTGTTGTGAATAATATTTAGGAACTTAGCCTGTTACCCAAACAGCAGCTTTCCGCACCATTATAATGTCACGTTGTATATTTCAAAAGCATTACATACTCAACGATAAGTAAGAACACTGCCATGATAGGACATATGCATAAAATGCAATATGTGTTTAATAAGCGTAATTGTTGAAATTTCTTGACAATCAAATCACAAAGTTATTAATATTTAAGAAGTAAAACAATGTCTTGAAGTTTTCATATTTCTTCAACATGCTCGCTATAATAATACAAATCCTGTTTTTTGATCACACTCATATACTTCTTATTTTAAACATAGACCCTTGGCAAAATTTTTCTTAATTTTTTTAATAGGGATTAACGAAAATGTTGCTTTAAAAAATTTGTTCTTGTTATTTTATAATCCGGCAACGCATTTCTTTGCCCTCTGTATTGCAAGTGTACATGGGCGTCGGCGTCATTTACCATCAGATGAGCCGCCTGCTCGTTTGCCCACTATACATAAAAAAATCAGGTTCTTGTTGCGTTTACCGTGTTGTCATATTTAATTAATGCTATAAAAATATATCTCCTTTTTCATGTAGGAAGGAACTCATGGTCTCTCATGATTTTTTATTTTAATAATAAATCTCACTGATTTCGAAAATATACTTGAATGGGTTAACTTCGCCAAAGTGTTTTTAAGCTTTGTGACATTTTCCTTTTATTCCAAAAGATAAAATATATTTTCCAAAGTTAATTGTGGATTTTAAACTTTTAACTTTAATCGTGTTAATGAAGCTCATTAACAGTTTGTTCAGCAGCTTTCAATTACGCTACTTTTTGCTTTAATTGTAATTATTTTGAAATGTTCTTGAATGAATCGCTGTAATGAAGTTTGGACAAGTAAATTATGAGGTTGAAAAATATTCCCGTTGCAAAAGCCGACTAATTATCACAATTGTATAAAATTCTTTTCTCAAACATTGTGATATTATCAAACTGACCAAACATAGATTTTCCTTGAAATGCGGTTTCGTTATCTAGTTTTTGCTGCTTAATTTGAATCCCAATTTTATCCAACTTGCTAGTGCTTATTGTCTCGTGAAAAGCGAAAATATAAAGGTACCTAGCTCTTTGAGCTAGGGTTATGCTGTACAGAGGACTAAGATAGAAATGTTTCTAATTAAAATTATCTTATAACGACAAATAATGTGTTTCATCATCATCATCATCAGCTCATTAAACGTCCTCCTAATATAAGTCATCCACCTTTGAATCTCTTCGCAGGCGTGCGCAGGTTTCCTCACGATGAATTCCTTCACCGTAAGGGCGTCGGATAGCGAACATATATATTTTTCGAAAATTCGAAAACACATAAAATACAATAATGTGTTAGTATTTTATGGCTCCCGTTGATGGACCGTGTATTGAGAGAGAGGTTTTAAAAAAAAAATTTAACCGTTTACATAGACCGAACGACGGGTTTGTCCCCGTCAAAGGCACATGGCCTTGCACAGATTTCGTTGGCTTTTTGCCTAAGCTTATTGGCCTTTCCGATCTTTTTACCATTTTTAGACGCGGGGCTAAGATTCTTTTATTTTAACCCTAATGATATTGTTCCGAATAGCTTTAGATATTTTTCTAAGCCTTAATGTTAAAATTATGTTAGCGATTATATTTTTCATACATATTTTGTTTTGATAGATATATATTAATTGGTATGGTGTTCTGGAATGCTAGTGGATAAATAATCTATTTATTGTAGACATTTAGATTATTTAATGTTCTATTAGGTTATCATCATTCATTATTTTAGTCTATACCGTTGTGCTGCAAGACACAGGCCTTTCCAACATAGCATTAGAAAGTCTAGCCATACTCTCGCATAGTGGGTACTCGAGCTAAATGCGAATTGGTGGGTGTTCAATACAACGCAACGAAGTCACCAACTACTCGTACTTAACGCGAGATCATAAATTTTAGGGACATTTGGTTTTTCACTATTTGCCGTTTGGAATTCTGTCTAATATTACCTGACCTTGTTCGCGGATCTTACAGGGTGACAAACATCGACTACTGCGTGTCAATCTCTACAGTACTTTCGCTGGACAAAATTATTATCTTCCACATATCGCACTCCACTGTTGGATTTGTCAAACAATTTGTTCTAAAATTTTGTTTTGGTCTCCCCCATTTTGCGCCAGATTTTGTGTCTCCGCTTCACTCTGCAAGTTGTCGTCTATCGGGCTGGAGGGCGTCCTACGCTTGCCAAGACGCGTTCTCCATTCCAGAACTCGTATGATAGAAAAGTATTACATATTTTGTAATACTTTTCTCTAAAATTGTACTCTACAGTCGAAATTTGAGTGGCTAAAAGGTTTTAGATTGGCACGCATTCCTTGTCTAAACGTTTAGGTGCTTTTGAGCGCGCGGCGTGAAATCGAACTGTATGTACCACATTGAAAACACATGCACACGCTTTGGTTTCCCCTTGATTTCGCCTGACCGCTGCCCTGCCAGGCACGGATATTTTCCAGAATGTACGGTCAAAAGTGAAAATTCAAGAAAACTATGTAAACGTGAAAGCTACACGCTGAACGTGAACTGTAAACTCGTAGATAGTAATCTGGTTAAAATAAGTACTTAAAGCCCTTGATGCTGATGTGAGCATTTATTATTGTTTATTTATTTGTAAAACATAGGCATGGAATTTATAAATGATCACTTTTAGAAATGTTTATCAATTTGAAGGTGAAATTTCTGAATCGACGAACAACCGAGAAACAGTGGGAGTTAAATATAAAGTATATTTTTCAAAGCCTTTGTGACGTTGACACTTCTCTTTAATAATATTATAGTTATTGCTATTTTGAGCTGTATTCGATTAAAATTAAGCTATTATTTCAAAGGAAAAGCTGCATTCAATCTGTGTAAAAAATATAAGAATTTTCTGTATATGTCGGTCTGCTTAAGCTAGTGCTTAACAGTATATCGCTACATACAACATCACAGCGTAATGTAAATTTATCTCAGCAACAGCAATCTTATTGCGTATAGATAAAATAAAATAAAGAAATATATTCGTTTATTTCCAGGTCATATAACCCATATTAAACTCAAAAATCTATGTTCGCATTTACCATTAAAAAACATTATACAAATTAAAACATTCAATAAATTAAAATCAAAACGACATTTCATTAATATCAAAAACAACAATAGACAGATTAAAAAACAATTGTTTAAAGTAGTAACTGTGTACTTTTTAACAATCTCATTGAACGTATAGCACTTCATTACTAAAGCTGTGCTGAATACCAGAGCGGTGTTACATTTCATGTATGCAATCATTTACGATGAACCCGTAACGTATTCCTAATTGGCCAATGACCGTTCGAGTTGTTAATCCAGCTTATGATTAACGTTTCGTAATCTTCACGCCAATAAACTGCCACATATTTGTTGAGGCGACTCACTTTTAGTAGCGCTCTTTGACTTGAGACAAACATAAATTGTCGTGCTACTTGATTTATTCAAAGATGTTTGTCAAAGGAATAACTTATTCATAAAAATAATTTTAGTAAAGGCTGGTTTAGACCTCTCCCCCTGCGAATTGGCTTGACCTCAACAATGTGTTAGGTAAATAAAAAACTTACGTCATCATCAGCTCATTAAACGGGGGCACGAGCTTCCCGTAAAGGGTGTTTAGGACTTAGTGTCCACACAGGCCCGATGCGGGTTGGCTAACCTCACACACAACCTTTGAATTTCTTCGTAGACGTACGCAGGTTTCCTCATGATGTTTTCCTTCACCGTAAGAGCGTCGGATAGACGTACATATAATTTCTGAAAAATCGAAACCGCATTGGTACGTTGCGGGATTTGAACCTACACCGTCCACATTTAAACTCCACAGTAATAAGCTACCGACGCTCTTACATAAAAAGCATATATTTGGTTGTTAAAATTGAGTTGTTAGATTACATAACATACATACATTGCAAGTTAAATAAAAGCTTGTAAAAATACTAAAGACTCAACGAAAAAAACCGTTATGATTATTTAAACAGCATATTTTCATTTGTTTACACATAAATTTTAGTAGGTTAACAGTCGAGATACTGAGCATTCATTGAACGCAGCGCAATCAAAGGGAAATGAGAAAATGTATTTATTACTGTGGAACGCCCGAGTCTCTGGCGTGAGATTGCACAAACTTGTTTCGTGGAATAAAATATTTATAAGCAACACTATTTGGGGGTGTTTGTTTAAATAGTTCTTAGGTATGCTTGGGTTTGGTGAGTTAGGAAATATTTTGTGAAAAACCGTTAAAAATTACACTACCTCATTAAAGACGATGGAGTTTACTTCCTACTACCATGGTGCAGCAACATCACCACCATCACCTTCGTTTAGTAGTGGTCTTAAATTTCCACTACTAAACGAAGGTCTCTCTTAATGTAGTAATTTCAAAGTAGACCAGAATTGTACCCAACACTTGAACCAGATTTTTTGGCGCAGCAAGCCATAGTAAGTTTTGGATTTAAACAAATGTTTACATCGGTAGCTCTTGAGATATCAGCCATCTACCTGAAGCTCGTGCAAGTCTGTTTGGACTTCATCTTTTTAGAGAAGGCCAACTGCTCTATAATTTGGTTATATCAACAGGTATTTTTCTCTATGTGTTTAAATAATTTGATGGAAATAAGTACCTAATTTTTGCTTTTAGATGCTATTAGTGGTAACGAAACTAAGGCGTCGGTTTCGAAATAATATTATGAACGTATATCCGACGCTCTTACGGTAAAGTTAACGCACGCGTGCGAAGAGATTCAAAGGTTGTGCGTGAAGTCGGCCATTGCGCACTGGCTTAGCATGAACGACTAAGACCTCTGTAGGCCCTTTGCCGGTAGGCTTGTGCTCCTCGGTGGGACCGCTGGTGGAGGAGGCTCCGGATATTTAGCACAGAATGAGATGAGCTTTGTCGTGCAGTAGACTGAGATAGTTTAAAATGGAAACATCTATTATATTATATATCTAGAATAAGTTAAAAGTTAAATAAAAAGAGAGAGACTGAGGAATACGAGTAAGTTCAAGGAAATTCAAACTATAATAAGGTCAAAAATGAATACCCTTTAAATATCAGTTATTTCAAACTGTGTCATCGCTTAAAAAACCATATCGCCAGAAAAAAACATTTATTGCCCCAAAACTAAAGACTAACTTATTAATAGAATACCTCATATACTTACAGAACATACTTTTTATGCACACTGCCTAATGTTGGTACCATACGATGATCGAACCCAATAGCCATAGTAGCTCACTTTACTCCCTCAGTCCAACTAAATGTTTCCATATTGACACACGAAAGGTATCAACTTCTATGCTTTGCTCCAATATTAGTACAGGCTCAATCTCAGTTCCGCCCAAGCCACCTTGAGCGTCGTACACAATCTTGTCTATTGTCCGTTTGCTAGTGTAAATACAACCCTTTATTGATGTTGTAAAGGCGGGGCGTGATGACAGCGAGGAGTATGACATTGAACCAGAATTCTTCATTATATTTGAATATAATATATCACCTTATTTGATTACAAATATTTTGAAGTAATGAAAGAAAATACTAAATACATGTTTTATGACACATCAATAAAAATATTATATTGAGCGAACCTCAAAATAAATTGAACCTTGAGATGCATTCAAATAAGGTTTATTTGCCGATTATGCTGCTGTGCCGTTTACGCTAATCTTTTTACTTACCCGTTCACCCTTAGTGTAATAGCCGACGTCTCAACCATTACACTAGATGGGCTGACGAAATATTTTTTGTAATAGGAACTTTGAATTTATCAGACAACCATTGACGTATTTTGGGGCTTGCCAGTTCGAGGTAAATATAGTACAACCAGGGCTATAAGTTACTGCTCGAAACCCCGTATGGTGAAAACCATAAGAGTTAGTATACTTAGTCCAGCAGTATACTTCATGTAGCTGTTATTACCAATTGGAAATGTTACTTGTCATTTAAAAATGTTTCATCTCTCCTTACTATACGTACCCATCAAGGGGCAAGACACTACCCATTAAGGGTTTATGTATAGACCTTAGTTAAAATAATGTTAGGTTAATTTTTTTCGCCCTGGTGCTATTTATTCATTCTGTCTACGATTTTATATCTACAGAATTTAAAACCATCAAATTCCATTTATATTGTATCATAAAATTTCAATTTTACTAACTAAGACTGTACTTTGTTATATGTTTGTCTCGATGGGTATGGTTGACAATAGGACCCTATTTGCACTATTCTCTCTCCCTCTCTCTCTTCAACCTTTCGCATTCCACAGCTGGACATAGGTCTCCCCTATTTTGCGCCAGATATCCCGGTCCTCCATTTTCTTCATCGAGCCTCCACCAATGACCTTTCGCAAGTTATCAGTTCATCGGGACGATGATATTGTAGTTATTAATGTTATTTTTGTATTTTTCATTGACTTTCGTTATGAAATTGTATAATGAAGCATACATTTTCTAGCTAAGAATCCGCTTACAAAAAGCCCCGGCCTTAGTTTACAAGTTGTTTACTCACTGATCTATCCCTCAGTTTTACGCCGGCCATGTGTTTTATTTGCTTATCGTTTATTTAGGATTCCTGCTTTACAGGAATTGAACGAAATAAATATACGGTGCGATGAAAGACGTGGTGATTATCTCGTACAATAGGTTTTATTCAGTGATGTTTACGAGTTGTTATATAAATCACGTTCTCGTACGTTTTTATTGTGTTCATATAACTCTTAATGTTGTTTGAAACAATACTATGGTTAATGTTTTGTAATTTAAGTATTTGTGCGGAATTACGCAAACATTTTCAAGTTGTTTTTTTTATGTTAAGAGTGAATTATTCTAATGCTGATACAAAGAAATAATGGTTGTTTGAACTAGTACATGGCAGAAATTAACTTCGATTTTGAATAAATTTTTGACTCGTGTTTCATTAAAACCACAGAGCACGAAACTTTATAACATGAAAAAAATACTTGCTATTAAAGCTATGAATTGAAAAAAACATATTTTTTCCGGTATATATTACATATAGGGTTGGTAACAATGATCTTAAAAAGCTCCAATAACTTGCACTAACTATATAAATAATATCTCTATGTATACTCGTCTGCGATAACAGGCATTAGTTCTGCGACATATTATATGATAGCCCACTTATTGTTAAATGAAAGCCACTGAACGGCGTCAATTAAATACTGCCCCATTTTTTAAAACGTGATTATTTATGTCATCATCATCAGCTCATTAAACGACCCCACCGAGGGTCACGAGCCTATCCGTATAGGGCGATTAGACCTTAGTCGTCCACGCGGGCCCAGAGCGGATTGGACGACTTCACACACAACCTTTGAATCTCTTTGCAGGTGTGCGCAGGTTTCCTCACGATGTTTTCCTTCACCGTAAGAGTGTCGGATATCGTACATATATTTTCGAAAATTCGAAAACACATTGGTACGTGTCTGGATTTGAACCTCAGCCCTCCCGGTAGGAAGGCGACAGTCCTCACCATTGAGCCACCGACGCTCTAAGTCGCCCAACTCGCACTGGGCCCGCGTGGACGACTAAGGCCTAACCCTATACGGGTAGGCTCGTGCCCCTCGGTGGGGACGTTTGATGAGCTGATGATGATGAAAAACTATTTTAGAGAGAACTTAATATGAAATTGTCTTAAAATTTTAAAACTTTGTTATTCATTCCCGACATTTTGGCGACTAAATTCATTAAATATTTTCTGCATTACTATGTGTGCATGATGTGAATGTGTGATAGCTATAATTTCATTACAAACTCTATTTGCAAAGCCCAATTTTTATAACCCAGCGCAGGGCAAGGCATTTCGTCGCGCTCCCCTTTGTTCACTTCCTTTGTTTCGATTTTTGCGGTTTTCTTTTGTAACGCCCAAAGAAATCTCTTTATTTTCCGTCAACGAAGCTTTTTCTCGACATGACCAATTTATTATTTGCGGTCACCACACTTCTTAACTGGTACACGTTACGTTGAAAATTCAGCTTCTCAACTGCAAATGTAATTTTGCTTCTAATGATTCTCAATGCGTCCTCCGATTTCCGTTAGTAGTTCTTACAGTGCTGTCCATAAAGGTCGTTTTCGATTGGTCCCGTATCGTTAGGACGTAATGATATAATAAGGCATTGTTTTTGCTCATTGCTGGTGTTTTTACGAAATTCCGTCTAAGTGATGCCAACAAAATGTTTTTTTCACGTCGCTACTCTCTTTTGATCTATTGTTTTTGAATTTTACCATAGAGTACTTTTTCCTGTAATTAATTCTATGGATTAAGATAATTATTTTACTTTAATTAATTGCGAACACTAATATTATTTTACTTTGATAATGTCGCAAAACGTTTAATGAGGTTAAATATTTAATAATATAAAATGTTGTATTTAAGTACAACGAGTATTAAAGTAATGAAATATTAAGGAAATCATCACAGAATATTACCAAATACGAACCAATATCTGGTGAAGCTTCATCATCATCATTACCTTATGCCATCCTACTATAAGGCACAGGCTTCCCAATAGCCATACTGCATGGCTATTGGATGTTTGGGCTGTAACCCACCACGCGGGTTCAATGCGGATTCGCGGATCTTAACGACAAGCATTCTTAGATAGTAACCGGGACCATCAGTCGTGTCACTTGCCATCAGGTAATTCCTGACCGTCCTGTACACTTATTAGCATAAAAAGTTATATTACCATCCAGTATTACTCGCACTACCCGTAATAAACTCGTATAAATTGTGTTAGTATGAATAATCTTCTCTGTTCCTTTCAACTTATTGCAGTCCACTGCTGTGCAACACGTGCATACGTCCCCCCATTTTGTGCCGGACATACTAAGCGACGGTGGCTCATTGGTATGGACTTAGGCCTTTCAATCTGGAGGGTTCAGGTTCCAATCTTGCCACGTTCCAGTCTTTTCGAAATTTGCAATTATATGTACGTTTATCCGACGCTCTTACGTGATGGAAAACAT
>PQWD01001542.1:89661-210806 GCA_019425675.1 Leucinodes orbonalis | reverse complement strand
TCCACAGGCAATCGATTGCGTGACGATCATATCTGCGGCTTGCAGCTGTCCGAGGCGGAGTCCCGAGCAGACGTGATGCAAACCGCCGCCTACATGAACGACGTTTACTCCAGGATCGACCGGTTGTTGGATTCGCATAGAGTCTACAAGGTTTGATATATTTTACATAAACCTTTTGACAGCCAGGATAAACACAGTAGAAAATCTATTGTTTTGTTGGATATATCCGTGAGAGGCGGTCAAAGGGTTAAGAAGAAGAATATACCTAACGTACTAAATACCAACACGCCCATTAATCGACATAATAAGGTTCATCAATTGACAAGGATGCCTAAGAAGGAGACACCTTATCTGAATCACTCTGCAGGTTGTTCCCTGCAGAGGGATTCCTTGCAGAAATTACACAAACCCTACCTGGGTTATTTCTTCCATTGGTTAGGACCTATAGCCTAATCTCAACGCACTATCACCATGAGTCATCATTAGCAATAATAACAATTTATTTCAACCACGTGGATCACATTTTCTAATATGACTATCATTAGTTACATTAAAAATTACACAAAAAAAAAATCGAAATAACAATCACAATAATGTAAATAAAATGATTATTATATATTTGATTTGTATAATTTAATTTCTGCATGAGGAAATTCTAAGATAAAATCAAATTTATAATGGAAGAGATTGCTATTTAGTAATAAGGCCGCCAATTGTACTTTTTTTCTTGTGCAGAATCTTGTAAAATGTTTAATTTGTTTTGTGCAATAAATAATTATCTATCTATCTATCTAATAATAATAAAAAGTAGGTATATTTAGGTATGTCAGCCTGCATGTGCACTATTGAGTAATGATTCAAGTACAGACAGTCGAAGCGCTCGGCAAAATTTATTATTAGTCCCAAAAATAGTGTCAATCAAGTGATCTCATTATCTCAGGTGGAGACTGTAGGCACCGTATACATGCTGGTGTCAGGCGCGCCGGAGCGTCGCCGCGCTCACGCTGCTTCAGCAGCCAGCGCTGCCTTGGCCATTGCACGCGCGCTCCCGATGCTGACAATCGTAAATTGAAACCTGTCTATATGGTCCACGACTTGTTGAGACTGTCCCCGTAAACAATAGTTCTATTGTCATGCCGCGACAAGTCCTTGAGCGATTCAAAGTCCAAATGCAGAAAAGAGTGTCGCTATGGAGAAATTTGACCGGAACCCTTAGTGGTGGTAGACTTACCTACAATTTGTCAGATTTCGGATTTAAGTAGAGTTATTTATGTGATTAATCGGTGGCTAATTGGTGTGGACTGTTGCCTTCCAAACTGGAGGTGCAGATTAAAATCCCGCTACATACCAATATTTTCGAAATTATATGTAGGTACGTTTATCCGACGCTCTACGGTAAAGAAAACATCGTAAGGTCGGCTACTCCGCACTGGGCCCGCGTGGACGTTTAAGGCCTGAACACCCTATACAGGTGCCCCTGGTGGGGACATATAATGAGCTGATGATGATGAGGATGAATCTCCAGTGGTAACATGGATTCGCCATTAAATTTGTCGGGAAAATCTATTATCTAATATTTAGATGCAATTACAGACATCATCATTATCTACCTATAACGTCCCACAACAAGCAGCTCTTCTCGCACAGCGTAGCTATGACGGAACTCGCCAGTTGGTGAGATTACAGATTCTTCAACCTACTCAACATCATGAAGCGCGGAATCATCTCAATCACATTTTCAGCTAATCAGAGTATCATCGCAATGTCCTAAACAAACTGCGAAAAATCGCACTAAGTAACTTTCACTATTCACTATGCAGTGTGCCGTACGTAGCATTCGAACCTACGACCCTCCCATCACGCAACAATCTAAGCCCAACGGGACCACTAGACCACGGGGCAATTAAGAACTGAACAGTACAGTTACCTTAGTTTAGTATAGAAATAACTACCTAATTCCGTCTTATCTGTACCTAAACTACACTTCATTCACAAGGTATTCATTCCGGCCCATGTGTCGCGGCAGTGCTGGGGCTGCGATTACCTCGATACTGCCTTGTAGGCGATTCCGTCAACACTGCCAGCCGAATGCAGACTACATCAGAGGTATTTGACAATGGCGAAACTGACGAACAATTTCTATTTGTATCGTCCATTTGTAATTTCTACTGTCTATCTGCTTCCAAACATTAACCTACTTGATTGCATTGCGTTAAATAAGGAACTACCCAACTAAAGAACAATTCCAACAATTTTTATTTTTTTAGCGTCAATATCTGTGTAATAGTAGTAGCTCTTATGTAATCAATAGAAGGTGGGTATTTATTTTATTTATATAAATTCTTATTGTATTCTACACCACACAAAAAAATTAGGGAAAATTACATAAAATATGCTAACTCTATTTCAAAAAAATCCTTTCAGCCGGGACGTATACAAATATCAGGAGAGACTGCAGCTCAATTACCAGCTGGGAGGTTCAGGCTTCGACGCCGCGGGCTCATTAAAGTAAAGGTAAGTTAACTCATTAAGGTACTGTTACATGGCGTTTCCTGCTAGATTCTTCTCATTAAAAAACTACAGTCAGAACCCGTGGTAAACTACATTTGACGATAAAGTGCTATACATATTCATTCATGTAAATTGAATAGACAAATATAATTTTGTATTTTTTTCTGACTACTGCTGTTGGCCTGCTAGCCTTTACAGCTTAATAAGACAATTGTGACGAGCGCATATGGTCCTTACTTAAAAAAATACACGAGTCTTAGGGCGTCCCCGAACAGGACCCTAACCTCGGCTTAGAGCCTTGAGAGGAAGACTAGGTAACCTAGTATGTTTATGGAGAAAAGTGCCATTAAGGTATTTTATGAAATACGAAATTTTAGTACTTAAGACTTTACAAGCTCGGTCACCAGATTGTCTGAAAGATTATTCCGTATTTCAAAAGACATGGTCAGCTACAACACAATTATTTCCTTATATGGCTATGCCGTTTAGGTAGGCCACTTCCCTGCTACTGCAAGGAAAGTTATCGTTAGATACTGATGTTGATAATAAAAGTATTCTTTATTGATTCAGGGTAAAGGCATGATGGAGACATTCTGGCTTGAGGAGAAGTGAAGAGGAAGAACAAGACGAAGCCCTTCAACTGTTCTCAGCTCTTTGTGGCGACGCGTGAACTATTTCAACAATACTAAAAATGGATTTTGATAATAATTAAAAGCAAAATTTTGAACTCAAGAAGAGTCACAATAGGCTATCTTAGACTTTATATATTTTTTCAAGGAGGATGTAGGTTAACTTATTTATTGTAGAAAAGCTGCAACCATAGATTCAAGCGTTTAAAACGTTTTAAATTAATAACATATTTATATACCTAAAAGAATTATGTTATAAGAAACCTATTAAAATCTACGTAAAGTTAAAATGTCACTAGTATGCATTTTGTATTGATAAAATTAACCAAGCATATTTTAAGTATTGATTTAAAAAAGGGATATTTTTGCCATTGTATAATTGTTAAGAAAACCACAAAATTACTTAATTGTAATTTAATATCAACAGACGAATTAAATTTTTTCTTCTTTATGTATATACGAATCTTTATATATATAAATAGGTACAATATCGTGTATTTAAGATAAGTTATAAATCTTACGCCGTAAATAAATCACTATTATGATTACAATCATGAAACAATATTAAAATCATTATTCATTTAAAAATAAACCTTATCTTACCAACAATTGAATTTTAAATATTATTATGTACAAGCACAGATAAAATAAATATACTAAAGTACAAACAAAGTATTGTGTAAGTGAAAAATTACTTCTGCTTTACTTACAATCGTTTTAAATCGATTTACTCCTTTTGAAGTTTAACATCATTTAAATATAACAATAGATATGAGTAACATTCGATACACAACAATACACCACATTAAAATTTATTATAGTGCAGTATGTATGTATAGTGTAGTTCATGCCAAACATAAAACATACACGTAAAAATAAAACCCAATAAACTATCCAACAGCATATACACAGTACGAGCTTTACTCGCATTTTTGTATTAATTTTTACAATAGATATTTTAAAGAGGATTTTTAATGGACTCTACTCAACAAATAAAAAAGAACTTCTGTAACATTACCTAAGTAATTAAATGAGGCTATATCCTTCAATAGGCCGATCGAACCGAATCCTTCTCGTATTCGGCCTATAAAAAACACATTAAAGATGTACATGTATTCCATTTTGTGTTATATTTTTTATAAATAATAAAAGAATATAATTGTAACAAATTCTATAAATATTTTAAAATACTTAAAGGGAATTATTATTTATTATTTTTGATCTGAAATGCCTGCATTGTATTTATAGTGCGTTGATACTATAGGTCTTATACTAAATATTAAAATTTATTGTAATCATAATACTAGTGTTACCATACGCTCTTAATAAATATATCTACCTAATATTCGTTACATTACTAATTTTTACCTCAATATTAGATAAAAGTACAACGTTAAACAATTATTTTAAGCTATGCATATATTATTTTAATTAATTGTGTACAAATCGACGAGATGAAATTGTTTGGTGAAAATTCGCCAAAAAGATAGATAAAAAAAATATCTTATGAGATGGCGCTTTCTGTAAATGAAGAACCTTTGAATGACAGTCTAAGTCCATAATACGTTAAACATTTTTTTTATTCCATTAGTAACAAGTTCCATTTTTTACCGCCAATGACGCCTTTAGGCGCTAGACAAAGATTTTTTAATGTGTCTGGATTTCTGGCGTTCAATGGGTTAACGTCAAAACAATATTTAGCACCATCCAATAATGAGAAATATGTACTAACGACAGTGAAATTAGAAAATTTTTCTACCTATTTACTGTGCATTGAATTTAAATTATTATCATCTAAAGATTGGCACTAAAGTACACTAGGACGGTGAAGTTATAAGGCTAAGGAGAGCCCAACATGACGCGGCGATTAATATCGGCTTACATAAACAGAAATATCATATATTTACCGCGTTAAACTGCACAATCCTTTAACCGAATAGATAAATAGATATCCACTGACATTCACACAGCGCCATCTAGCCCAAATTAAGCGAGGAGCTTGTAGTTGGGGTACTAAACAACTGATTCATACTTATATACATATTATATACTTTCTTTATTGTAAATACATGCATATGATACATAGAACAACCAGACCATACCAAACAGACATGTTCATGCACACAATTACACAATGTTTGTAATGCCGGGAAACGAACCGAAGCCACTGCTGTAGTAACCGATGTCTCGACCAGTACACCAGATGGGTCGTCAATAATATACATAATTGATTTAATTGTATAGAAATGCGATCTATCTTATAAATGTCAGCAAACAATACTTCTAATTATACACAGTGGAATAGAAAACAAATATTAAGGCACTAGAATAAAAAGAAATGTGAGAAATGAGCACCATAGTATGTGGTTATTATAACTAGGACCGCCAAGATAGTGTTTAAATTCATTTTTACTTTTCTCGGTTAAATAAAAAAAGACATACTTAAAAAATATAACATCTCTTCTTGTCCCAACGTTTATTTGTTGAATTAACAAAAAAAGGAATATAAAAATATTGTAAATAACGCTTGAGTACAAAAGATTTCATGATGTACACAAAATAAATAAAATTTGGTCCGCTTAACTTTGGACACATTTCAACTTACCGTAAAGAAAACAATGGGATTATATTTATTATCCGTGAATGTATCAATATGTTCACAACAAAAAATATACTTATGTTAGACTATAGGTACATGTTTGTTGTTTAAAATACACATTTTCGACATCGAAACACTGATGAACTTGTACATTAGACCTCAATTACAAAATTCGATAGTAGGTAAGTACTTTGATTTAGAAATATCAAGTAGGCATAACAGTTTGTAAGTTTAAGATAGTTCAGTCTTTCTAATTTATGCGAAAAAGGAGGATAACATTCAAGGAGTTGTTCTTATTTTTTACAAATCGGCCACTTCCTCACTTTTAAAGTAGTTGTTAGTATAAAAACTAAGAAAAACCCATGCTCATAGTTTTATTATTCATTTAACAGCCATCGGCCATAATTTGTCAACAAACAAAATTAAATAAAAAAGTAGTATCACAAATTCATAGTAAATACTTATTGCAATATTGATTCAACTTAACCCTAGGGAATGTAACTTAAGTCTAGACGTTTAAGATGATTACTGCTTGAAGAGAGCTGTCACATCTTCGATCGTTTTATTCTTAGTCTCGGGCAGTTTGAAATATGTGAAAATGAAAAACAATATGAGTAAAACAGTGTATGGCAAGAATACGTAATCCCCTAACGCTGTCGACATGGGGAGGAACGTTAGGCCAACGACAAAGTTTGCGAACCAGTTGACAAGCGCGCCTACACTCACGGCTGCGCTTCTGGCGCCCTGTCCGAACAACTCTGACAATATCATCCAAGGAATAGAACTTGGACCCACACCGAAGAACGCAACATACAAGAACGTAAAGATTACAGCGAAAATACTCATTGTTGTGTTATTTTTATATGTAAAGAAAGCTACCGTCATCAGAACCGAAAACACTGTCATACCAGCCAGACCGGATAGCTGCAGCGTCCGCCTACCGAGGCGATCAATCAAAGGAATCGACACAAGCGCCATGATAAACAAAACGCTGCCAACACCAATAGACGCCAGCCGAGCTACGTCTTCCTCGAGACCAGCACCGACAAAGATTGTTCCGGAATAATACAACACAGCATTGATTCCACCCAATTGCTGAGACAGGTGCATAACAACACCGATAATTAAAGGCTTCCTCAAATGACTTATTTTAAATAGATCTATAATTGTGAACTTTTGCTCTTGCTTCGCCGCATGGTCTTCTATGTGCATGTCATTGATTTCGTCGTTAATTTCATCGGTGCCTCTTATTTTAGTTAAAGCTATTCTAGCCTTCTGTTCATCGTGGACCGCGAGCAATAAGAAACGCGGCGACTCGGGAGCGAAGGGCAACATGACGCATTGAATCGCCGAAGGGAAAACCGCCAAGCCCAGTAGCCAGGCCAGCCGTCGTCGCTTCCTAGAATTACATCGATGCCGAGTATTTGAGCGCCGACCATACCGAATGCGACCGCGAGTTGGTTAACAGTACCAAATGCTCCTCGGAGTCCTAGAGGGGCTACCTCGGAAACGTAAGTGGGCGAAACTGTCGTAGCAAAACCGCAATTGATCCCGATAACGAATCTTCCAATGATGAGCATTTCAACTGAGCCGGCTGCTTTACTCAAACCCATTAGGATGGCACCGAAGACTCCGACAACCGCGTTGATGGTCAAGGCTTGTTTTCGGCCTCTCTTCTCGGCGAGCCAACTGGCAAGAGGGCAGCCGATCATACCGCCGACGGCGAAGATGCTGACGATGATGCCGAAGAGTAGGTCGACGTTTACCGTGGGCGAGTACTCTTGGCGGATGAAGTTCTCGATGAAGGTGCGCGGCGCGTTGATGACGCCGGTGTTGAAGCCGAACTGCAGCATGCCGAGCACGGCCGCGCTCACCGCGTACAGCAGCGCGCCCGTTGTCCCGCCGCCAGACATTTTGACACGTGCTCTCGACTCTGGAATTGACAAAGAATTTATTGAACAAATGTGCGATGACATCAATTAAAAGTAATAATGCGTGTTAAGACAATATCGTGTAGTGCGATTTGGTGCGATAAGATTAGCTTCTAGGGTATAAATTCCGCTTCTTCAGAATAGTGGGTAAACTGTGTATAAATACATGTGCTTAGAATCATGTCACGTAGTCTACATTTGTAAATAAACATTACGTTTAATATGTCTAATGAGTTCTCTAATTGTCTCATTAACAAATTCCTTGCCAGTAAACCGTTGGGTGCTCTTTTAAACCTAATTATAATTCATTAAACATTACACACAGTCATATTTGTCAATAAACATTACCATTCTTCAGTACCCGAAGGATAGAACTGGTATTGACGTTTTGTTACTAGAAATACTTAGTTCTTCACAGAAAATATATTTGTTTATTAACATTCAAAACAGATAACAATCAAGAAAAACATTATTTAATCACGCAATGTACATAACGGAATTGAAATCCAAAATTATGCATGCCTGAGAGCTTAAAAGTTATTTTATAAACAAGAAAGAGCGCTCCATAAAATAACTTAGGTTAAATAAAAATCTTATAATATAATATAACATAACAGTAATGATTTCTTGCATAAATTGTTCTTTTCATTTTGTAATAAATTTACAAGTGGGAAATGGCGAGAGTAATTAAAACTAATAGATACCGGGAGTTATGCTTTCTTTAATGTAGGATCATCCTATCCTACACAAAGTAGGATGTTGTGAAAAAAGTCGGTTGCTTTGATGCAATCTTTATTGATTATCAGATTTATGGAACGTGATCGTATATAGAGTTGCCTCAATGTAATTATTATTGGCGATAATGGATCTGATTTAATCAAGGAACATTAATGAAAGATAAAACCTGTATAAAATTCAAATAGATAAAAGACATTTTTCAAACAGTGCATTACAATACAATGCAGGTACTTGGTTGTAGTTTCAAAAACACAGATCAGCTACAGTTTTAAAGTTCTTTAAAAGAAAGGGTAATAAAATTCTTAGCGTAATCGTTAAGAATAAATGACCTTCATAGTTTAGGTAAAAACACACCATATTTCACAATCTTCAATGTAAAAAAACAGCCGTCACCACAATTGTTTTCTTTTAACGATTATCCACGCTGATAACCGGCATTTAAATGTTAAAGAAAACGAACAATTAACTAAGTATTGATTCGAGTCGGTTTTGAAATAAGATTTTCAAAATAATGAATTAGTTTCAAGGAGAGCATAGGTAAAGATATAATATCAAGTTGGTTTAGGTCACTAAAGACTTGAAAGGAGTTCGTTTGTTAGCTTTGTATAGGACCTAACACCTGGTATTCTATCTATCAAAAGACGTACAAGACTTGGAAAGCCACTTGGAATGCACTTGTGTTTTCAAACACTTGTTCTAGCATAACTGCCAATGTTAATGACGATAACACAAAAGATTTAATTCATGCCAGCACCGTTATTTGTTAGGTTAGTTATTGCTCATGATAAATGACGATAAATATCGATTATATATAATATGACTTGACACTTATTGTAATCTTCCTTTGGAGTTAACCTCCCAGGAGATCTCCAAGTCTCCTTGGCTTTGATTTTATTAAAATATGATGATATACCTCAAACACTAAAAATTTATTCACTTCAACACTGGTTTACAAGATAACTTTTATTATTCGGATCTTCAATTTATGTCAACAAATAGGTGACTTTGCAAAAGATGTGCGATGCATATCAAAAAAGAAGTATACGTGTATTTTTTAAAAGATTTTAATAAATACAAAAATAAGTGTTTAAGGAAAAGAATACTCACACCCGAAAAGCGGAATTGTTGAAAGTGAAGTCAAGAAAAAGAACGAACCCGTCGTTATCTTATAAGATAACAAATCAGATCCACTATAAGATACTCGGAATACAGAATATAACATTTTATTACAATAATAATAGGTATGCCTATGCTTATCCGTAGAAAATTCACAACGATTAGCAGCACAGAGCGTGAACAAAACTAAACAATACGCGCTTAAAATACGGTTCTTACTCATGTTTTTATGTTGTCATGATTAAAATAAAAATGTATTTACGTTTGAATTTAAGACGTGTCTGTACTAGTTTAAGATCTTATCTCATTTTTTTCGCATGCATTGGTTCCTTGATTGTTTCTGGATAATCATAACATTCTTTCTGGATCAGCTATTCAACTCTCTAATTGGTTAACAGTACATTTTATATAAATAAATAAAATAAAATAAATAAATTTAAGGTCTTACTGATTAACGCTATATGTATTGAACTCTGGGAATCACAATTCTTTTATATCCAAAAGTTATTCACGTGATTTACGCGAGTGCAAAAAGTTGTATAACTTTAAAACAAATTACTGAGTTGTGTAGTAAGCAAAATAGAAGGAATACTTGTCATATTCTTGCTAAATAATATAGGTATAGAATAATATTTTTAATACATTTTATTTATTAGAAAGTTCAGTATATGATGTTAACGTGTACGCCATATTAATCTTTTATATACGAGTCATTTAATATTTTATAGATCAAAAGTTTGCATACTAACTCAATTGCGTAGGTAACGCCCTTATAAACAATTCAGTAAATAAGGATCGTACATATTTATTACCAGACTTAGATAACTCTTATTTTTATGGACTTTAATCTGTTTACCGCTGATTAAAAACTACACAGATCATATGGGAAGCGCGGATGGCTCATAGTCTCAATAGAATGTAACTACCCTAATGGTGATTCAGAGTGAGACTCGAACCTTGGCTTAGGGCGCTGCAAAGAAGCCTTGATAAATGTTTGGTTCAATAAACATTTGCTTAAAAAGCATTTTTTTTAAATATCCCTCTGAAGGGTTTGTTTTCGGTCATTTATGTGCATTTATGTATAAGACTGTTGTTATTTCATCTACGAATTTTGTGTATTTTAGATAAATTAAGCATAACATTCACAGTGCCATCTTGCCCATAACTTAACTGACTTAAAAGGAACTTTTGATCAATATTCATACAAACACACCAATCGGCATTGAGCAGTTTTGTGGGTTACGGCCCAATCTCTCAATAACTATGCTGTGCGGGAAGGCCTGTACCTTTCAGTGGGACGTTGTATGCTGATGATGGTAAATATTATTCACAGACAAATCTAAGTACACATGTTCATGCGCAATAATGTTTGTACTTACAAGTTGGCACTGCACAAGGATCAGACCCGAAATATTTAGTGTAGAAGCTGATTACTTAGCCTTTAGGTACACCAAGTTGGTAATTAAATACATTGTATACACCCGCGTAAAATACATTTGAACCAATGATTTAAAACAGAATACAATAAACATAAATTTAAACGTACACGACAATAAGTCGTTCCTCATATAAACGTTATAACAAACAATTGTTTACAATAATTAAGTAGCACTTACAAACAGTATAATATAACCTCCTTTGGCATGTATGCACCAGGAAGTTATTACCTATACCTATTTATTATAGACACAGCCGCCTAGTAAAATATCAGTTTTGATACTAACGATTACTTAACAATTTAACTAAGTTTTATAATTCGTAAATATTTTGCGTAAATAATAATATATAATGCATTATGTCGAGCTCTCTATGTATTTTCGTAACCCGTTTCTATCAAAATGTTTCGAAAAAACATTTAGAAATCACTGATTCGTTCTTCAGATACATACAATAAGCACGGCTACCTGGCAAGCCTTTAACATTTAACTACACTAAAGGATTTTCTAATTCGATCTCTGTGCAGTACAAATATTTGTTTTATATGTTTATAAAGATCTATCTTCATCCAGAATTTGGGGTAAGATGGCGCGAAGTGGAAACTTGTGGATATTTATTAAAAACCTACATACATCTTATCTATCTTATACAAATGTAAATAATTCAAATATTCTTCCTTGGTTTTGAAGCCTAAGCAATCTGTTTTATTAGGACAAATTGAACCGATGGGCGATGCATGGCTGGTAACAGTAATCTAACAATAAAACAAGTAACAATAAAGATTTTTAAACAGGGAATATGTGTGCTTAGAATTAGGCACGTCTATTCGTCACTCGAAACCAAGTCAGAAGCCGTACCTAAAGCGGTTAGAAACTGACACCAGGGTTCGCCTATTGCTCATGAAATTAAATACGACCACTAGTAAACAATTACTTAAAAAAACAATTATTCTAATTATCCCTACTAATACGAGTAATACTTTTTTTACTTTAGTACGCTTACACGCGAAGTCGATCTATTTAGATTTATTCAATAAAATACGAGAATGCCCTAATATTGGGCCACCGTGATCGCCCTTTCATTTGCCATTCAGAGGTCCCGGAAACCGCACGAAGATGGACATTTCGAGCAAGACTGAAAGTGAAATCGATTATCATGCAATTTTGTACACTTATTCTTGGCGGTATCTATGTATGAAATAACAAAGAATATTTTATTGTTTCGTAAAAAATCTATTCAGACCATTTCTAATCAGGTAAAAATGCTGACGTATCATTACAGTAATACTGTTTTATGAGATAGCGGTAGCCCCCCTGGACATTAAAAAGGTACTGAGAAATCGGTATATCAAGGTTACGTGTTGTAATTGCACTGTCATGAGTCGAATTCATTTGAGGTAAATACACTTCATAATGCAAAGGTAAACCGCTAGAAATCGAAAGAACTTTGTGTTGGTCACGTAAACCGAAAGTAGGTATCGATACAAGTGATGAATTCAAAAGTCGTAGAAAGTTTATTTAGCTGTTATCTTGAACGTTCTATTAAGTAATAGGTAATTTATATCAACCAAATTATCCGCAATGTACATATTCATTTTCAATTTAATCCTTACTTCTGTATACATGTTTAAGATTAGTCATCAAGCTTTAACTCTCAGGGTTTCTAAATTTTTAGTTGGAGTCTAATTGAGCTCTTCCAGAAATCGTTTTTATCGCAATTTTCCTTTGATTCTCACCTGGGCACAAGATAAGTCAAGTACAAAAGTTTATGAGTAGTGTACATTTGAATTTGAAATTAATGTTTAATTTTGATATTCATATATATCTTATAAATTTTAAAATTCATACATTCCTAATATTATTTTATATTCATACATTAAAACATTCATTGAAATCCTATCGCAAATATACTGGCATACCCTAATAACAATATTTATCGAAATGTGTTATGGTTGAATTAAAAGAAGTGTGCGTGTTTTCAAATCATTGCTATTATGATAATAAACGTGAGTTGTAGCTCGTTACACCAGTAAAAAACAATACTAAAAACTTGGGATACATCGAAAACAGCAAATTACTAAGTTATCTTCCTTGAATTCTCAATTTACATCACACATAAGTAGTAAGTAAATAGAAACTGTTGAAAATTTCTATAATCAAAACTAAGAACAATACAAAAGCCTCACACTGAAGATTTTTTTGGAAAAATTATATCTGTACAGTAGATTTGTTTACGTTAACGTTTTGAGTCAGCGCAATAATAAACATTGAATATATTGCAAGAACCAGTTTAACCTGTATAGCAGCAACTAATACCTACAAAAACAAAATACGAGAATAAGTTTTATAAACTTATTCTCTTCTATGGACAGTTACGTTCTACAATTAGGGAACTTTCATGGGAACGTACACGTGCTATTTGAATTATTAAACTGGAAGCCAAGTCCGTCGGCCGCGTGCAGTGCCCCACACAAATTAAATACACAACACTAATCTTCCAATCGAGACAATTCCATGAACGGACGACTTTTGTTTGTGTTTTTATTAATATCACTCTCATTAAATGAGACCGCGCGTTTATATCACAGGTAAGGTCACAATAAACGAGCACACAAACCTTATCAATCACACAAACTAACCTGCTTGACTAGTTTAATAAACTCGGCAACGTATGAATATATATCAACATTAAGTAAAGCTGGTGTGGCAACTAGCGGCGGGCGCGACGATGCGAATCGCACTGACTGCATGAGGCTGTCGAGGTTGTGCGACAGCTGCGATTAAGTAAACGAATTCACGATAGCTAATAATTACATCAAACGCTAGGTGCGTTTCTTTTTAATATTGCGTCGTAAATAATAAGAATAATGTTTACTATACTTACAGTCACAGTTGGTAGGTCTTACCTTCAATCGGATCATATATTTAATTTCATCACAATTCAGAAACAGATTTTTAAAATATTTAATAAAGTGCAATTTGTATTAAATATGACAAAATAAATCTTGCCTACGGATATCCCAGACTACTGTTCCACTCTACTATTATGTCTACAATTTATAAAATAACAAGCTGTGCCCCCCGGTATATTTTCACACAATGTTGCTGTGTGCAAATAGGCTATGTTAATTCAGGATGTCGAGTAACTCCATAGCAAATTCTATTACAATCGCTTCAACCTTAGGCATGAAAAAGTATTAAACATACTCACTCTCAAACTTTCGCCCTAATAATGTTACTGTGATATGATTAACTGACAACAACTGCACTAGAATAGTTCACAACTTATTTATAACAACGTTATATGCCCTAACATATCTACATCGTGCATAATGTATGCGTAATCATGTGATGCGTATATACCATTCACAACAACAATCCCTTAAATTATCCCGGCTTTCGCTGATTGGATAATGACAAGAAAAAGTCAGCCAAAAGGGCAGGAACAGAAATGTTTTTTTTTATTTCAGACGGAGCGGTAAGGATTTGTGACGCAAGTTACAAGAACTAGCAAAAAATATGGAAATCTAGCAGTAACAATGTGCTTTGTTTTTTATGTCGAGACGGTCAGTTCGCTCATCTGGTGGTTATAAGCGAGCCTGACCATGACAGATGCAGTATTATAGGAAATAATATTAATAATATTAGGTAGTCAATATTTTCCGACAAAGCATAGTGTAAAACGCATTGTGCGATTTCTCCCAGTTTGATTGGGACATTGCAGACTGAATCACCCGATTGCATACAATCAAATCATTTTTCTTTTCCCAAAAAGAAACATAATAAATAAATAAAATCCACTGACATTCACACAGCGCCATCTAGCCCCAAAACATTAGCCTGTAGGATGGATACTAAATAACGGATAAACATACTTATTTACTTTTTTTATAACAAATACATATTTTACATTTAAAAACACCCAGACCAATACAAACAAGACATCTTCGTGCACACAAATGTGTGTACTGCCTGGGGATCGGAACCCGGGACCCTTCGTGTAAGAGCCGACGTCTCAAGCACAACACCAGATGGGTCGTCAATATGATTCCGTGCTTCGGAGGGCACTTTAAAACGACGGACTATGAATAGTAGGCGTAAACACCCCCAAGTCCTCATCGGGCCCGCATATTGGGTTACGGACTGGAACCCCGCAATGTGGATTGTTGATAATCATTGCAGGAAGCCATAGTTCCGCAGTGGACTTATACAAGTCCACTGCTAAACTATTTAACCAAATCAAATACGAGAAAGGCACTCCCGACTCTCTGCATCCCTATCTCTTTTACGAGTTTGAGGCTATTGGTATTTGTAAACAACAAACGAACTCAATGTAATCAAGCGATCAGTTTTGCGTCAAAAATCATTGTTGAATAACATTTTAGTGTGCCAATCAAGTTGATTCCTTTGAAACATAAAAGTTTAAGTAATAGTTTTGGGACCAAATGATTCCTTGACGACAAATTCTTTATTTTGTAGCTTAATGTGTTTTATCCACGATTCGGCCAATGTTCATGAAGACTGCATCACGTGATATCTATGGGGAAACAGTAATTACATATTGACAAATTTTCAATAAGGACATTAGGTTACTGCACAAATGTGCGTGCAATTTCAGTAAATGCAAGGTTACTGCAAGCACCGCTTAGCTATACAGCTATCACTCTTCAACCTATAATCCACTGCTAGCAATATATTGTTCTACTCTATATTCCTATTTACTACCCCATTTCACAAACGAAAATAATTATGCAGACTAATTACCTCCCCTTAGTATGTTGAACGTGCTTACACGAACTCATAAGTTCAATGACACGTGCATGATTAAGAAACAATGGTTAATATTTTTGATATGAACTTATAGGGTATTAATTACATAACGAAATACCTACACGTAGTTTTATTCATTAAGGCCTATATTCTAGAACGAGACTCAACGTTCATCTTTACTTAAATTGAGTAAGAAAGGGATGGTGCTATTTATTGTACAGAGCGCTATCCCTTTTTCACTCTACTTAAGTGAAGATCAACGCTTGAGTCTCTTTCTAGAATACGAGCCTTAGACCACGAAGATTTTTTTTTACATTCACAGCGCCATCTAGCACCAAGTTAAGCGTGAAGCCTGTATTATGGGTACTAAACAACGGATAAACATACTTAAATACATTTTTTTTGTAAATACATACATATTATACATAGAAAACACCCAGACCATTACAAACAGACATGTTCATGCACACAAATGTTTGTAGGGGAACCCTTGGTGTTGCAGTCGACGTCTCAACCGCAACACCAAATGGGTCGTCAAAGTTCATTTCTTTGGAGCTTAATTTATTTGGATGTTATTTTAAAGCTACGACAAATATTGTGAATTGGTTCAAACACTCAGTATTTATTTACCTATAGGTAAAATATGTCTGACTTAGATGTTTAGTATTGATGATCATCATGATCACTTATTCTTATACATAAGTAAAACCAGCGACTTTTTTGTCTGTGATAACATTTACCTATACTTTGACCGCAGATACGCACTAATTATTTGGGATTTTCCTAGATAATGTACATGTATTGTATGACTTTAAATTTGTAAACTAACAATTTTATGTGTAAAAACCAACTTATTGATCAGGGAACTTGAATACAATCATGAGTTATCATTTATCAAGTAATTATACATATCAATTTAAATAACATTTTAGCAAGACATTTGTAATAGACTATTTAAACCAATAATTTCATATGTAAGACAGTTGAAATTATTTACTAGTCGACGTTATGGACTATACAATTACCAAAATTACAAGTATGATGTCATAATGATAGACTGACTATGAACTAATAATTTAATTAACCGTCTGGCCAAAGAAAATATCACTATGCTAAAACTATAAACTGTAGTTGCTGACAATTTCATTTAAGACTTCTCATTCAATCTAAAAATATATAACTCAAAAGTGATGGACTGACTGGCATGGTGATCTATCAACGCACAGCCCAAACCACTAGACGAAATCAAATCGGGCTGAAATTTGGCATGCAGGTAGATATTATGACTTAGGCGTCCATAAAGAAAGTATTTTGATTAATGCTACCCCCAAGGGAATAAAATAGGGGATAAAAGTTTGTATAAAACTGGCAATATTAAACCGATCGGGCTGAGACTGCATGCATAAAGCTATGACATGCGCATCGCCTTAGAACGGATTTTGATAACTTCCACCCCTAAGGGGATGAAATAGGGGATAAAATAACTATTAATGCGGCGAAGCCGCGAGCAAAAGCTAGTTTTACGTTTATATGTTTAAGTAACAGCTTTTGCACACTAATTGCTAAGATTATAATATTAAACCGACAGTCTGACCACTAGATCAAAGAGGCAGTTAAATTACATATATGGTTCATCTACAAGATGATAAAAGCCAGCGATTGTCTTCTCAATACCATACGTAACCAAATCAAATACGAGAAATACTCTCCTGGCTCTAAGCATCCCTATCCCTTATACTAGATTGAGGCTATAGTGGCTATAGGTATTTGTTAACAACAACTGAACTCAATGTTATCAAGAGACCACTTTTGCGATGAAATTAAAATACAACACGTAAAGAAAACCATGTAAAAACAACATTGTTGAATTACATTTTAGTGTTTCAATCAAGTTGATGTCTTTGAAACGTCAAAGATTATGTAATATTTTTGGGCAAAACGATTCCTTCACAAAAAAATATTTTATTTTGTAGCTTAACGTGTTATCCACAATTCCACAATATTCATGAAGCCTAGGTAAAGCATCATGTGATAATGATACATATTGCATAACACTTAGTAATTATTAACAAACCTTCAATGTTAGCATTCAATTCTGGACATCAGCTGACTGCACAAATTGCACGCACGTGTCAGTAAATGCAAGTTGCAGCGCACGCCTACGCGCTAATTACAAAGAATTCTGGCCAACATAATTACATGGCAGATACCACATGGGCCGCCTGATGTCAAGTTTTGAATCAGTGTTCCGTTTCAAAGACAATCATCCATTTTATTAGAAGCCTTTTTGAAAATTGAACGAATGCACGATAAAGATGATTAAGAGTATTCACTATTTTATTGCAGACTAGAATGATCAGGGCTCACTTATATGAAGGAATCCTTAAGTTGTTTTTACAATGACAAAATAATATTTCCTTCTTTCTCCGCAAAAATAACAGATCAACCTATCGTTTATGCCATGGTCCATAACTCATATCAGTTGATCGATAAAACAATTGAATACAAACTAAATTCCGTTTCAAGTTTTCATTGTAAGTCCATGACTGTTAGTATACTGTGTGCCTATATTATACTACTCCAACACCTAATCAACCATAACAAAACCACATCTAATCACATCCTACACACGCCATACTCTCTCAGCTTTATTTTCCATCAGTACATTTCAAATACTTGTATAACTTGTCAATAATGTATGTGATAGGCTATAAACATGACAATAAAAGACTTTTGGGACCCAGTCTTTTTTCGTACCTGGCCATCGCATTTTTTCTGTTAGAATTTTTCTGGCTGTTTCAGCCTCATGCTATAAACATAAATGACTTCATTTCCCAGTCTTGACCATGAGAATAAGGCGCCGAGGAAATGCGTTCATCTCAAGATAATAATTGTCTGGCATTCCTTTGGGTACGTGACAAAGGATACGGGCTAGCGTGACTTATTCACATACATTCCTTTACCTTAACATTGGAACAATTCTATATGCTGTCCGGCGTCATTATTTTATTTTAAATACTGATACTAGCGGTGACCTGCTCGGCTTTACGCAGGTGCAGTGCTGGATGAAAAAATGATTACATATTGTGGTTTATCTTTACCTAAAAGGTAGAGATAGATATACAATCGAGAACATTTTTAGTGGTAATAAATGAAGTACATAATTTGGATCTATCTCGTACGTTTGAGCCAAAAAATGTGTTATATAATTCACATTAGAAGCCTCTTCAAATAAATAATCCGATAATCCGTGTTAGTTTATCAACATGAAACTGCAATAAAATCCGTTAGTTTTAAGATGTAAGCAAAAATAACAAGAACTTTTTGAGATGCCATACTAGGTATCTAATAATTTAAAAAATAAAAATCTTACTGTAAATACTGTAACTATAATTGTCTATTGCTTTGTAAGTACTTCAGTCAGCTTCATTCATTGTGATCAATAAAGAGTCTGCCTATCTATCTGGGCACCAACATTTTCGCAGGGCAAAATGCGTTTAATTTGCAATTAATTGAGTCGTTTTATTCATGAGAAAGGACGAAATCTCAGTTGCCTACAGTAATTGTTTGCGTCATGAACAGTTTTAGGCGCCAGCTATTGTAATGACGTCATTTAAGGATTACGGATGTTTCGTAGTGGGGAAACTTTGCTGCCCAATTTATAATAACATTAACATAACAACCTAACTGTAGTTCATACGATTCGTTCTTGTAATAAACTTGTTAAGTATTGAATTGTCTCTCTTCAACCTATTGCAGTCCACTGCTGGACATAGGTCTCCCCCATTTTGCGCCAGACATCCCGGTCCTCCACCTTTCTCATCCAGCTTCCACCAGCGACCTTTCGCAAGTCGTCGGTCCATCGGGTCGGAGGACGTCCTACGCTTGCCAAAACGCGGTCTCCACTCCAGAACTCGTCTGCTTCAACGGCCATCGGATCTGCGACATACGTGATCAGCCCACTGCCACTTCAACTTGCTGATCCGGCGGGCTAGGTCGGTAACTTTAGTTCTCTTACGGATTAAATCATTTCTGATCTTATCCCTAAGAGAGACTCCAAGCATAGCTCGCTCCATTGCGCGTTAAGTGACTTTGAACTTATGAACCAATCCCGCAGTCAGTGTCCATGTCTCAGCTGCGTATGATAGCACGGGTTCCTACCCGTCCAATTCAATCGCATTGCTCAGACTTTTGTCTTTAAGCATTGCGGAATAGTTGACGTAAGGACATGACGTAGCTTACCGAATGCCGCTTCTTGAATGTCGGGTCTTGAAGACATCCTCCAATGCGTTTGTGAACAGTTTCGGGGATATAACATCCCCCTGTCTCACACCACGACGCAATTGGATGGGTCTTGTCCGCTGGTCTTGGATCTGAACGGTCATCGTCGCTGCGTTGGAGAGACACTTCATCACCTCGATATATCGCCAGTCGATACCGCATTGCTGCAGAGCCTCCAGAACAGCCCAGGTTTCGATGGAGTCGAAGGCTTTCTCGTAGTCCACAAATGCCATACACAGCGGCTGGTTATACTCTTCGGTCTTCTGTATAAGCTGCCGAACAGTATGGATGTGGTCCACGGTGCTGTAGCCTTTTCGAAACCAAGCCTGCTCCGGTGGTTGGAATTTGTCAAGTCTAATGGTGAGACGGTTCGCTACAACTCTGGAAATCAACTTATAGACGTGGCTCAGAAGTGCTATCGGTCTATAATTCTTGAAGAGAGTTTTGTCACCCTTTTGAAGAACAAGACGACAACACTTCTGGACCACGCCTCGGTGTAGTTCCTTGGTGGATGACGCATTAAAGAGCTCGACTAATGCCCTAAGGACGGGCTGTCCACCGGCTTTTAGGAGCTCTGTCGTAATACCGTCATCCCCGGGGCCCTCCATTCCTAAGTTGCTCCAAGGCTGCACTAATCTCGCTAACGTCAACATCCGGGATATATCCTGCGTATAATGGCGCCTTAGTGGGGCACGTGGATCTTCGGTGTCCTCGGTCTGTGGCTGATGAGCGCGATGAATACAGTCGTCCATAAATTTCTCAACCTCTTCAGGATCTGTGGGCGAGTCGCAAGTAATTGCCCATCTGCTGTCTTAAGCTTAACCAGATGGCTCTTCCCAAGTGGTTTTTGGAAAACTTTGGGCCCCCTGTTCTGTTCAATAAGGTCCTTAATGAACCTTGTATTGAAAAAGCGGAGGTCCCTGCGAACGAGTTTTCGTATCCGCTTGGAGAGAGCCTGATATTCCGGCGAAGCAACAGCAGCAGATGGCATCTCGCGTCTCAGCCTCATCAAATCCAGGGTTTCGGGAGAAAGTTTGGACGACTTCGCTCGTTTCATCGGCGGGAAATGTCTGCGACCCAGTGTACACACCGTCTTCACCACGTTGTCGGTTATCTCGTCCACGTCGCCAGTGGTTTCCAGCGAGTCGAATCGATTTTGAGGTTCCAATTAGAACTGTTCGGACCCACAGTGTATTTGGAGCGCGTAGGTCTGAGAGTAGATTTTTAAGCGAGACCGTTCGGTCTGAAAACATATATTCAAAGTGCCTCGGACAAGTCGGCGATCACTACCGGTTTTAAACCTGTTGACCACTAAGACATCTTAAAATATATGTCGCTTATCCGCCATAATTAAATCTATCTCGTTCCTTGTCACAGTGTTCGAGCTCTGCCAGGTCCATCTTCTCTGAGGCTTCTTCTTAAAGAAAGAATTCATCAAGAAGAGCCCCTCGATTTCGAGGAAATTGACCAGCATCTGCCCCCTGTGATTCCTGCGCCCCAATCCATGAAGTCCGATTTTCGATTCGCCGCGTTCTTGTACTCCCACTTTAGCGTTGAAGTCCCCCATAACAACATTGTAGAAGGTCGAAGTTGTGCCATGTATGGCTCTGGAGATATCCTCATACACGGCTTCAACCTCTACGTCAGAGTGTGACGAGGTCGGCGCATATACCTGTACCACCTTCAGGGAGTACCTGTCGGTGAGTTTAAGTACAAGGTACGCTACCCGGTTCGACACACTACTGATTTCCACAACTAATATAATTGTCTGCGAGTCTAATATAATCTAGTATTATTCCACGCCTTCTAAAAATGAGTTAGATGGAATCGCAAAATAAATGCTTGGGATGTCTTTTGTGACCTACTTACGAAGCGTTGAAACCCGAGACAAACGTCAGTCCTATTTACAATATCAGTCGTAAAACTTTTCGCTATGTGTGCTAACCGTAGGTATGTTAAAAACTTATGGCCAATAGTCACGAATAGTCGATGCAAAACATACTAACATAACCTTGTGGTACATTTTTGTTATAAACTAAGTTTCCAATATAGATTTTACACGATAGATATTACGCTGCTTTAGTGGTGGCCAATTCATGTTGCAGGATACAAAATAAGAAAACATGGACTTGCCTAACAAAACGAAAAAGAAAATGAAACTTATATATGTACAATTGACAAGGACCTTTTTAATTGTACATCTATACTATAATATTACAAAGCTGAAGAGTTTGTTTGTATGTTTGTTTGTTTGAACGCGCTAATCTCAGAAACTACTGGTTCGATTTGAAAAAATCTTTCAGTGCTGCTTATTTATCGAGGAAGACTATAGGCTATATATCACCAAGCTACGAGCAATAGAAGCCGAGCAGCAATTAAGAATGTTTCTAAATCGGGGGGGATTTTTTAATACTTTGAGCTTCCATTGGGTACGCTGCGTAAACGGTTTAAGTTTCGCAAAAGTCATGTATAGTATTATTCGCCTTTTAAAGGTCTACAAAAAATTCCGCGACAGCATATGTCTATCTTTTAAGGCTAGCTCCCTATAACATATTTTTTGCTAAAAAGAATCTAAAATAATGCATAATTGCGAAGGTGTATTCATAAATATAATAATAACCCTTATCCAATTAAATACTTTATTTATCACAAGTATTTCTTCTTAACAAAATTGCCCTTTACATCATTTAACTTAAATTAATATCTTATGAGATATCGCAGTTTTAACTCACCTATATAAACAAAGTAGCGGGTTAAATAGAGCGTTAGGCCAAAGTTACTCTTCCACGCGGACGAAGTCGCACGCAAAAGCTAGTTAATTAATATATTACACTATTTTAATATCTTTATCGATAAAGACGCCTTTTACGCGTTTCCTATTTAGGTGTTATGTAAAGCTCTATTATAAAAAAAGAATTTTTGACATTCCAAAATAATTATTACATGAAAATGTTTTTATTACCTATATTGAAAAACATCTGTTTCCTCTTACGCAAATATTTTCCTGGAGTAACGATACTCACTTCCCACGACCACTTCACTGTTTTTAGTAACATTTTCCTTTTATCAGAGTTGTGTTATATTGGAAACCTTAAATTATTTATATATTATTTTTAGTAAAGGCAAAGGTAAAAAAATATTTTAATAAAACACGTCCAAAGTTGCCGATACTATACAGTTGATTGTTACTGACACTCCAAACATGCACTCGATAAGGCACTTTTACTTGGCCTATATTTGAGAATGGCTTGTTCATATTATTATTATACTTATTTAAGTGTGACACTGCTTACAATACAATCATTTTATAACCTTGGAATTGAAAATGTAGCCATCTTTTAATTTTGTAAATATAATCTCTTTTTTTTAAAAGATGGCCGTTGGAGCAGACGAGTTCTGGAGTGGAGACCGCGTCTTGGCAAGCGTAGCGTAGGACGCCCTCCAGCCCGATGGACCGACGACTTGCGGAAGGTCGCTGGTGGGAGCTGGATGAGAAAAGCGGAGGACCGGGATATCTGGCGCAAAATGGGGGAGACCTATGTCCAGCAGTGGACTGCGATAGGTTGAAGAGAGAGAGAGAGAGAGAGAATCTCTTTTTTTTTAACAATTCAAACAAACTCAACTTTGCTTAAATTTAGTCACTGAAGTCCATTTGCTACTAAGAAAAAGAGATTACTATTCCTCTTATTATTTACTTTGCACAAGTCAAGACACATTAACTTAGCATTTAGTCACTACTTATTTACTTAATTTTTTAGCTGAAAAATCAATAAAGTAGACTTGTGAAAGACAGCTGGTGGAGGCTGGATGAGGAAAGTGGAGGACCGGGATATCTGGTGAATAATGGGGGAGATCTATGTCCAACAGTGGACTGCAATAGATTGAGAGAATTTCATCTTTTTCATCTGGGGCTATACAATGGTATGTGATGACTGATGAACCAGTGTTTGGGTGATAATATTTATAAATAAATATCTATAGACATCATGCCTAAATATAAACATAGAGCCTGTAATATATGAACATCAAAATGGCGGGACCTTGGCATGATTTTTCGAGTTTAAATATGATAAATATTATATTAGTATCTTTTTTCTTTTATAATATCGTAGAAAGATTCTACTCCCTTACAATTTCAAAATATTCCACAAAAATAGTAGTCCCACCAAATTGATATCAAAATGGTGGAACCACTATTTAGTTAATGAAAAACATGGGACATTCATTGTAATAACAAGAAGTAAACACACATTGATCATTCAAATATGAATTAATGTAAGGGCAGAAGTCAACTATTTCCTTTATATTAATTCATATTTATAAACAAATTTAAACAAACAATGCATTACAAGTGTTTGTATTGGATTAAATATTTTAATGGCGAGCAGGGTTTGTCTATCACTAGTTACTAACTTAAAAGTAAACCATAAGGGTTTCCTTTTAAGTTACTAACTTTAAACTAGTGAGTAAAACACAGAAATTTTAAAAACCAGATAGTTAATAAAGCTTAAGGCATTGAATATTTGACAAACAAACACTGGATAATACAAACATGTTCATGTCATCAAATGTTTTACCAAATGTGCATTGAAATTGGTCTAATAGCTGACTTCACAACCATAACACCATTTTTTCATAAATAATAATATAACATTTAGTACACAATTAGTATTCTTTCTTACATCAAAACGCAACCAATGCCACTAATCAGTTTTACATAGCATGGTTAAAAACTCACAACACACAATACATGAATCCATTCTTTATGCACATGCTACATGGTTAAGCATTGCTTAGTGCAATTCGGTATTCTCCTCCATCCACAATAAAATACCAAACCTTATTTTTATAAAAGCGCACCTTATTTTACATGTCGTTTCATTTATCACTTTTGTTTATTTGCAATATTGTATTTTTAAATAAACTAAATCCATAAAATATTAGGTCAATTGATGATAGTGAAAAATGATGTCACATATCAATAATCTCATACAAAATATATGGAAACGTTCTTTTTTGACAATTCATAAAAAGTGTGTCAACGATTAATGGTGTCAAATACCCAATTTCCAGTGTATTTCACATTTGACTGACTAATACATTTTATCTCATACTGAGTAAGACACTAGGTATTTGTTAATTGTAATCAATGTTTTGTTTTTTTTTAGAATTATATTATTTTGTATTTGGTTACAAAAATGTACATCAGGATGTTTCTCTATTGTTTAGTGCCCATATTAAAGACTTTATGCTTAGTTTGGGACTAGATGACACTGTGTGAATGTTGTAGAATATTTATTAATGTGTATGTTCTAGAATGAACAATCCCTTAATTTATTGCATTGGTCACAAGCTTTTATAAACCTTATATGCTCTGTTAAACACTATCCATAAAAAATGTAGTGTGTAATGTGATAATATTAACTAGAATTCCGCTAGTGCTAATTTAAATTTATAAAACCAAACAAGTAGTTTGCTATGGCTTAGTGAAAATATTTTGAAGCACATAGTTGCCAAATAAAAACCAAAATATATCAATGATCCAAAATCTTAAATATAATAACATGCACACATGTAAATAGTATAAACAATAAATTAAATTGTATTTGAAAATTATTATACAAACCATGGTGAAGTAGGGATGATGCTGTGTTGTCACTTTGCATTTTAACTACCAACTAAACGTGGTTTCTATTTGGACAACACAGGCGTACCGTAACCGGTTTCCAACACGACTTGCGTGCCGACCTAAACAAACCGAGTCGCTATTCAAGATTAATCAGAGTAACATTTGAAGCATGCAAATCCATTCACATATAAATTATTAATAAAACGAAGTTATAAAAGAAGGGACTAAGTAAGTCTTAAAATTCCACTGTAAGTGGTGGCCACTTACTGATTCACCGCGCGTAATGATTTACGTCCAAGCGTAACCAAAGAGCCTAATATGGTTAAAATGGATTATTCTAATTCTTAGCCTTTTTACCCAACTTGCGTTTATAGAAATAAATACTAGATTCTACTAATACAACATACCTTTTTTCAAAGTTATCAAGGAATTTTGCGGCCACACTCCACAGTTAAAACTGTCATGTTCTGGAACTCAAATAACTGAGCTTTGAACGCAACATTGGTAATTTACATTTTAATAAACAGAACATTATTAATTTATAAACATTCCAATTTCATTAATACAGGAAAAGACTTGAATTGGAATTGGATACAAATTACAAATTAATTCAAGTCCAATCCATTGTCAACCAACTGTCAAATGATTTTTTTATTGGTTTTCCCTTCCCAATATGCAATGACATATACTATAGAAATCACTGAAACACATAAAATAAACATATAAAATAATGTTATTCTTTGGGCATAATCAACAACATTTTTTAAATACAGTGCTACCAATCTCAAACTAGAAAGCTTCTAATGATATCTCCCAAAATTTAGGGGGTAAATAATTGAGGTGGGATTTATTTGGGGTGTTACATTTTAAGGGTTCCTCGGTACTAAAAATGTATATTACAAGAAGCAAAAAATTATAACATGTTTTTTCACGTATGAAATAATAAATAATATAATATAAATTATATGAAAATATATATAAAACACGAAATACAATTTATTGAAAACTAAAATATTCAAATAATAAATGAAAACATTTATTAGTGAAATATGACTTATACACTTTTCGGGGTTTTTTTTCTGTAAAATATGTTAAAGTTTTAGGGGGTTTTGACTTAAGCATTCGGGGTTAATATTTCTGGTAGCTGGTAGCACTGTTGACATATTTAATTTTATTGATATTTTCGGCATCTGACAGAGTGACAGTTGTAGAAAAAGTTTTATTTGTTGCGCAATAAAAAACCTATCTTCCAGTCAAAACAAAAACAATCTCATCAGCAAAACACTTTAAAATCCTCAAGTATTTTTCATGATGGCTTTCATGGACAAAGTAAAGTCGTTTCTTGGTATCCGACAGGAGCCACCTCGAAACGATTTCCGAAATCCGATTTGGGGTTCTGATGACGATGACGACGATGATGAGCTTTACACCCGTTCTCATATAGAAACGTATGTAGACCCTGCCGATGTACACAAACTTTTCGCTCAACAAATGCATGATATGTTTAAATCATTCGGCTCCATGTTTGGCGACATGAACACATTTTTTCAAAATGAACATTTTGATTTTGCCGGGCAAGCAGGTTCGTCTGAATTACCTGATCCAGAAAATCACAGTGGTAATATAAGAGATTATTATTTAAAGCCAGGCTACCAGAACCACGCACAGGAAACGCATGAAGATGGGGATTTAGATGGCAAATTATCTTCACATGAGATATCCGGTCTGTTGAAACAAAAAGATGGCCACAATTCAGTAAGGCCTTTTAATGGAAACTTAGTTCCTGGTAAGTCTTTCTGCCAAACAATTATTACTACAAGTGTTACTAAACCTGATGGATCAATTGAAACCAAAAGAATAATCAAGAATGGCCATGAAATTATTGAAGAGACCACTACTTCTTCTGAACCCAATTCTCGTGGACCATTTGTTACAAATATGGACCCATCAGTATCCGCCAGTTTTGTTTATGGTAATATTATGACAGATTTATCATCATTGTTTAGAAACTTCTACTAGCTTTATAATGTATTGGTATTCTCATATTAAGCAAAAGTTATAGACTTGCAATTTGTGATAATTTTCTTTTCATACCTAAACTTTTATGACATATTTTATGAAATTACCTTAAAGTTTTGTGAATTGACTACATCAAGAACCTACTAGTTCATTATATTTATGCTACCATCATATTCACAAATAGTATTACTCATACCATCATAATAAATATGTAATACTCAATTGTAGCTTTTTGATTTTAGCTTTAATAAAAAATCAACTTCACCATGAGACTTTTATTCATAGTATATATATTTTTTTAAAACTCGTTAAATTGCAACTAGAATCACCTAGATATATTTATGGTACATAATCATCATCAGCTCATAAAACGTCCCCACTGTGGGAGACAAGCCTACCTGTAGTGGTTGGTGTAGTGGCTTTGAATCTCTTCACAAGCATGTACAGGTTTCCCTACAATGTTTTCCTTCTCTGTATAAGAATGTTGGGTAAACATACAAATAATTTCAAAAACTCGATAACACATTAGTGCATGGCGGGATTTGAACCTGCACCCTCCAGATCTGAAAGCAACAGGCATACATAATAAGTGGTTTACAAATAAGTATTTTTTCAAATCAAAAGATGATTTTGTACACCCATATTTGTGGAGTATTTATTATCAATGTTGAAAACAATCTATCACACGCATCATTTAAGATAAAAACGGTTTGTTTTTCCCCAAAAAGCCTAATCACTAACTAAGATGGTGCATGAACCAAAATGTGTAGCTTCCGACTAGAGGAGTTTCCATCCTGAGTTAGTGCAATCCATCACGTGTCCTCAATGTCCAGAAATTTTGGTTGGTTGGTTGATTCACACTAGTTTTCAACTTCTTTAATAATTGATAATTCAAAAGTGTCTTATAAAAGACATATTCGAATTTAGACATTTTTGTGAAAAGAACTTTTTGAGTTTTTAGACATTCACATAATGATCTGCTCTCATTGGTAGATAGTAAGTACACAATAACTTACTTCTTTTGTAATTTGTTGATTGCAAAGTGACTTGTAAAAATTATATTGAAAGATACATTTTTGATCTTCAATTTCATTGTCACAACAAGAGCCCACATAATGTAAACTTATTGCTCATGCCTCAGGTTCACCTGTAAAGCCTTCCAACTCTAGGTTCTAACTATAGTAGTAGTATTTAACCTTCCATATAAATCAGCCTCCATTTATATGAGGCGCAAATCGTATTCAAACATACCACCAGGCTTTCATCTGCTTCGTTAGATAGTCTACTCAATGAAATCTACAAACTATTTTTAGTACTTACTAGCGACGCATCTTGGCACATCTATGTATTAAATTTTCAGCCCAGGAAACAATCAATTTTATTATAACGGGTGTTTAGCGAAACAAATAAAAATACATTAACCTCATAAGTAGGTTTATATTTAATAAACAACAATTTCCATGTGAGCCGTTTAATAAATAAGGTACTCAAGTAACAAAAACTAGGGGCAGTAGCATGCGTCGCGGGTGTTGCTCTTAATCCACGTCAGGTATCTGTTGACGCGAGTGTACACTCCGGGACGGTCGGGCCGAGCGCATCCCTCACCCCAGGACACGACACCTAAAAATTTGCATCATGTAAATGCATTCATTCATAGTTCAACCACACTCATAGAAAAAAGCACGTATAAAATAGTCGTTTTGTAGCTCAACTACGATCACCACTTGCCCAGTAGTTAGAAGAAAAGTTACAGTGATAGCAGGTACAGTGTAGACAGAATATCTTGCCCCAGAATATACCTAAGATATGTAAAAGGCCATTTTTCCTGTCATGCGGGTTTGCGTCCTGTTATAACTCTATATAATATGGACTTATTGCTGATTAATACTATTACTAAGTATTTGAATTGTATAAGTATTGATTAATACTATTATTAAGTACTACAATGAATTTCTAGTACTTTTCCATACATTTATTTTTGCAAGTAAGCATTTCGCTCTTGATTAATTCATTCTACTTTAGCCTCAGTTAGATTCTGGAATTAGCGGAAAGCGGTTAACTCTCGCTGTAAGAAATACGGAAGTCAGTTAGGGAAAGTTAATTGTATATTTAACAATAAACTTAGTGTTGGCAAATCTTAGTTTGTTTTAAAAAGCTCCTAACAGTCCGCACGCCGGTGGTGCCCGCATGCGTGTCACTTGGATCCCATAGATTCATACAATATTTTTCCCTTGACACTTGGCACCCGCGTGCGGGTTGCAGGCGGTTCACCCGCGCGTGTTGATATACCAGAGGCGCCAAAGTAGCTATTTTAGTATGCTGTCTTGCTTCAAGACAAGGACAAATAAAATGGACAACTTTTTTATTGTTTTCTAATTTTGAGAAAAGTGTAAGGAAAGGAATTATGGCTTTTTTATCCTAAATGAACACGAATGTATGTGTAAGCAGCACGCACCACACGGAATAGTTTTTTTTTGTTTGCGTGTGGCCCGCAGACGTATGGTCACTATAAACTAGTTATAGTGACTCCTACCTATAAACTATGGGTATAGATACCTACTCATAGATATGCAACATTACGACAATTTCGAAAAAGCAGGGAGGTTCTTTACTTACCAACTTCATCGTACTGCGCACTTTTAGTATTGAGCACATGCAGAGGGCCACCAGAGTCTCCTTGGCAGGCATCACGTCCTCCTTGAGGTTCGCCAGCACACATCATGTTGTCAGTGATCCGTTGCTTGTATGCAGTTTTACGGCACTCTGCATTCGATATTATTGGCACGTTCACCTGTAGGTACAAGAACGATGATCTGACATTCACATCGACGATTCCTCAATTAAAGGAAAAGTCTTTGAGCAATGCGTCCTACCTGTACTAACATATGCAGCTAAGACAGAGACTGCGGGATTGGTTCACTAGTTTAAAGTTACTCACAATAAATGGCGAGAGCTATGATCGGGGCCTCTCTTAACAATAAAATCAGAAATGATGGCATAATCAAGAGAACTAAAAGTACCGACAGGTCGCCGGATCAGCAAGTTGAAGTAACAGTGGGCCGGTCACGTATGTTACAGAACTGATAGCCGTTGGAGCAGACGAGTTCTGCAGTGGAGACCGCGTCTTGGCAAGCGTAGCGTAGGACGCCCTCCGGCCCGATGGGCCGACGCCTTGCGAGAGGTCGCATGAGGAGGCTGGATGTGGACCAGCGGAGGACCATGATATCTGGCGCAAAATGAGGGCGACCTATGTCCTGCAGTGGACTGCAACAGGTTGCAGAGAGAGACATTCATAATATTTGTGGTGACGGCATGAGTAAGAATAAAAGGCGATATGAGGTCAAAACATTAAGCAGAGACGAGTTACAGCGCTCGCCTGCCAAACGTGGATTTTGTGGGAAAAAAGTCTGTACTTTCAGTGAGGTCTCCCTAAGTCCAGCTGTAGACTGTCACGGGCTGTTAAATGTTAATTGTCTGAGCTACTTTTTACCCCTGAGGGAGGATCTCAGTCTTCTTAACCCTCCAATGTAATGATGCGCTTGTCCAATGCAAGTTGACGAGCTCCAAAGCCTCGTATTTTGCATGATATGTAATGTGCAGGTGAGGTTGAATTGGGTTCCTATAATTGTATACTGGCACCCTCTATATCCTCATAATATCATTACAGTAAAACGGTTTACCTCTTGCAGAGTACTAGAAACGGATCCGCCCTCTTCAGTGGTGCCCCAGCCGGCGACCACACCAGTTTGGTTGTTGTACGACAGCCCCGGACTGGGCAAGCAGACAGGCCTTAAACCCACATCGTCGTTGTTTGAATTTTCACCAGTGGTGGAATTATCTGAGCGCAGGCGCTTCTTTAGTGCGCTACTAAGGTCTACCTGTTAAAAATTAAAAATATAAACGTTAAAAGGTTTCGTATCCCTGAGAGTATTTGAGCCTTGATAGGACTGCATAGCTACAGTGGTGAAATATGTGCCTACAGTGTCTATACCGAGTTTAATATTTAATGATAAAAATTAAATAGTGTGGTGAACTTTAAGCTTTTCTTTCACCGAAACCAATAAGTACAATGTGCTAATTGATATTTAATATTAAAATACTTATACTATAGTTTTTTAAAAGATTTACTGTGGTTAAGGCGCTGATCTGGTTAAGTGGGCAGGTAGCAGATGTCCACTGCTAGTAATCGGTCGGCGAAAAAGTCATTAGGGTAGGCATTCGTTCAAAAATTGACATTTTAGGCAGTAATGATGGTGATGATGATGCGCGCTACCCGAGGTAAATTTTTTTGGTCATGTCGACTATAACATTAGTGATCTGCCTACCTATAAAAGGAATATATACTAACCTTTGTATTTATATATTTTGTGCTTTAATTTGGCATGCCAGTCCCGTCGAATCAAACACCTGTAGTAGGTACCTAAACTACCTTTGTATAAAACAATTATAAGTCTAATTTTTTGCAATTATTATTGGACTCGTGTAAAAACCACATTTTCTACATCGTTTTTCATTCGGTATATGAACAATTGTGTACAAAGAACAATTTAAAATAATAAGAACATAAACTGTTGTTACCCTTTGGCTCAACTTCACAAGGCGATGTCGTTGTCAAAGTTTCCGGGATTGTATCGCAAATGGCGGATATTGCAGACACATTTTCTGTCGATGACTTTGTCTCATTTAAGACGGACCTGTCGTGTTCCAGGAAACGAACTGTGATTTTCTCCTTGCGGAACCTATAATAAAAGTAAATTAAATTAATAATATTATTACTTACAATAACTTACAACAAAGAGCGTCGGTGACTCATTGGTGTGGCTGTTCCGACCGGAGGGTGCAGGCCCAAATCCCGCCACGTACGAATTTTCTAAATTGTATGTACGTGTATCCGAGGCTCTTACGGTGAAGGAAAACATTGTGAGGAAACCTGCACTCGCCTACGAGGTGATTGAAAGGTTGAAGTGAAATCGACCAATCCGCACTGGCCCCGCGTGGACGACTAAGTCCTATACAGTATTCTCTAGGGTAAGTAGGCTCGTGCCCCTAGGTGGGGACGTACAATCAACGGAGATGATGATTACTTGCTAGTCTATATATATCGAATATAATTACACATTTACGTCAAAAAGTTTTGCCAAAAGTTCTAATTTTTATTTATTTTACTGCGGTCAAACAGGGTTGGAGCACGGGGCCAGTAGCATATGTAACTCATGCTATATGGCTTATCCGGCATTGCAATGAAAGCAAACCCACGTCAAATAACGCTTAGTGTGTAAACGCCTAGAGAATTAGGTTATCGGAAGTCGCAAAACCCCTGCCTCTCAGTACTCATTTTCCCTTTCTAAAAGGTCGGCAAAGCAATCGTTTAACCATAGAATTTTGAAAAAAAAAAAAGCAACGTGTCTTACCTGAAGTACAATGTGCAGCAGTAAGGACATACAGGTCGTTGATCAACGATCCCCCGCAGTAGAAACGGCCATTATACATGAGTACGCCATCCAAGGAACTCCAGCTTTTTCCGTCTCGTACCCGCCACGATGCGACGGCGTGTGCGCGCGATGCCACATTCTGGACCAAGAAAAAGCCAGTATTGTAATTATGCCGACAATTTAGTTATTGGCATAAGCCACTGTAGGTACTATTTATCTTCTCAATCAACAAAAATATTTATACCTCATAGCAGTGCCCGCTCGTTTCAATTCCACCTTTCGAACATCACCTACTGCTGAATGATAACTATTAGGAAACATATGAGGCAGCAAAATGACATTATATTTTTTAATTGAAAAAAGTACTCTAACCACCTAGTTGAGTTAATTTTTGATTTCAATGATATACATTAATATGTGTTACTCCAAGAACAGTAATATTGGCTTTCAGTCTGGACAGTCCAGAGTAAGTCAACCCAGAATTCAATACAATTTAGATATTGTACGTCGGGAGACAGTTTAGTTTTTGCGACCTATTATATACTTTATTCGATGGCTTTGGTGACACACACTAAGTCATTATGTGCTATATTTGGATCCAAATCCCGCTACATTGATAAAGTATAGTTAAATAATGAACTTTACAATTCTTTTTCTCATGCAATGGACTGGGTACCTATGAATACAGCCATAAATGTTTGAAAAATTTGTATCACATTATGCATACAACTCAATATACAAACTATTTGGGTCAATGGTAATCAGCGTTTTCCTATGAATAGAGTTTTGTTTAAAATGCGGTCGAGTACTTACTTACAATTAGTGTCCATGTGCCTAAGCATATCTACGTATTTTCTGTTACTCTAGGGCTTAATTCGAGATTGAAATGTATTATCGAACCAGGGTGTTGGATAATCTCAATGTTAACTTGTATTTTATTTTTGTCCTTTGGACTCAGCGACTTTTATGTCACAAAGTATACAGGACGCTCGTCTGATGGTAAGTTATACGCCTGACTATGATAGAGCGGCATTGATTGAGATCAACAACTGATAAACAATTATTATTTTCCATGAATGCCGCACTGCGCCTGACACCCGAGACAACTGATGTGAGGTCTCTTATGCCCGATAATTTTACTAGCTACAGTGCCCTCATCCCGAAACACAGAAGTGCACTAAAATTATATTTCACAGAACGATATCTGGCACTGCAATGATACCAACCTAGACGACTTAGCACCGAGTCTACCACATAGTTAACCAACCAACTAATTCATTTTTTAAGGGCTGGAGAAAAGCGGCCTGACATCATACGCCGGTTAACCCTTTAACCGCCGCTGTTGCACATACTCAATGAATTTGTTTGAAAACAATTCAATACATCTACAATTATGTCTTTAAGCGAAAAGGGACTTAAGCTCATAGACTCTTAAATATTATAAGAATATCCGCTTCACTTATTATGATGCATTAGATGATCTCTCATGTTCATAATTTGTGAGTTTTGTGACCTTGTCAACCGCAGCTATTTTTATAGGATCGCCATCACCGTACCGTTGACAATGGACCTAAGAAACAAACGGTACGTTAGGTACTTAATATTCAAAAGCATTGATTTTACTTGTTTGTCACATGACTTCTTTAACTAGAATTTGTCCTCGCCTTATTAGCGCAACGTCTAAAATGCTCAATTACCTAGCTAGTACGATATTTTAGGTAATCACCAGCTTGTGCCCTGCGGTGAGTCGTTATGGGCTGATGATGATGATGTTGGAGCGCGGCGGGAGGAATCGGTATCGATCGGTGATCATCGGCAATCCGCGCGCGGCAACGACACCACAGCCTTGGTCGATGGCGCGCGGTCAACCGGGATCCCCGCCACCGACACATCGGCTTCACACCGCGTACGGACCTGTCGCGATTCCACTCTTGTATTTCGGTCTAGTTCACAAGTAAACCTAAATTTACAGTCCACTATATCTTTTATTTAAAGTCCATAGTAACGACCCTAACCGAAGATGACTGTGAAATATAAAAATTCATCAACTTACGGCAGACAGGGCAGTCAGCTGGCGGGTCGCTCACGGGCCGCAACGTTGTTGAGCTCCCACCAAGCAGGTTGGCTATCCAGTCGATGAAGCCTTTATCCTGAGCGTTGTTTAACTTTTGTGGCGGTGACTCTAAAGAATGGCAGCTAGAGTATGCCACTGCGCAGATCAGCAATAACACCAACTTCATTGTGTATCCTGAAAGTATAGAAAGTAAATAATATACCAATACCAAATTCCATAGCCCAGTATCGTAGTTTCCATAATATTTGCAACAGTTTCACACCTGGCGTGGGTCATCGTGGGTTATATCATGTTGTGCATTCTGTAATGGCATCCGCCACGTGTAACCCATATAAAGATTAAACATTCGAAAAAGGGCCTCTGTGCTGTTTGCTTCGGCCTCACACATGCCTTCCATTTACAAAATAAGGTTTATTTTTTTCCATTTACAAAATATACAATAAAAATAATTAACAATAGCTCTATTGCACTATGCTTACAGAACAGGGGGCTTACCGCCGTATTATGTAAAATAATATTACTTCTTCTTTTCTGGTACATAAATGCTAACGTATCATTAAAGTAATACTGTTAAGATGGCGGTGACCCTGTTGAAGTAGTAATTAATAAATTCTAATGGAGCGTTGGCTTCCGATTTTTCTGGAGGGCGCAGGTTCTAATCTACGCCATGTACCAATGTCTTTTAGAATTTTCTAAATTATATGTATGTAATCCGACGCTGTTACGGTGAAGGAAAATATCGTGAGGACCTGCACACGGTTGCGTAGAGATTCAAAGGTTATGCCTGAAGTCGGCCAATCCGCACTGGGCCCGCGGGGACGTCTACGGCCTAATCACCCTTTGCGGGTAGGCTCGTGCCCCTCGGTGAGGACGTTTAATGAGCTGATGATGTATTCAAATTAAGTAGGTATAGGACGATTCACGAAAGTTGACCACAAATGGCGGCCTTCTCGCAAGGTAAAGACTATTTCAGTGATAGTGAAACAGCAATAAAATTATGAAATATTTGAAAATGTGATACAAGAATTTCAGCCAGAAATTTTAAGAAACTAGACTGTAAGAAATTTCAGCCGACCGCCACCGCAGCTCCAAAGAGAGCAAAAAAAATATTACAGCGCAGTTCGTGAATCGTACTATACATACTACATTTTTTTCTTAACCTATTCAATACATTTTAAAAATGTAAAACAAGTTTTGGAACTTCTTAAATAATATATTTAATTTAAAAGCATGAATCGAGGTTAATTCCGATGTTTGATTAGCACAATTACTTTTTTATTGAGCCGGACTAGATGTTTACCAATGCAAAGATTTCAAAAAGGATTTTTAACAAGAAACTATACCTTAACAATATTATAATAACATGTCAATTACCACAAAAACTTGTAAATGCTGACATACATCCCGATGGACGTTATTACCATTACAGTATTACGCGTTCCCATTATATCTTCTCGCAGAGTTACCAAATCGATATTCGCTGCGTGAGTTCCGAATTTTATATCGAATCGTATAAAGTTTTTCGAATCAAGGACAAGGTGAAATCGGGTCGAAAAACTTGCAAATTCAAGTTGTATTCGCGAGGTACCGCTAGATGATCATTCATCTCATCCGCATCCCATTAGCATACTAACTCATTTGTATTTTTTAGCACCTGTACGATAAAACGTCGCATGGTGGGTAAACAGTTGAAGATAGCCACGTGAAATAGATACATTGCAATTACAGGATTCATTTGAAGCAATCCGATCGGACTACAAACTGGAGTAACCATATATTTATTTATATATATATTTACTTCTAGTCTACTTAGTATTATGGTAATGTAGAAAAAGGTTAGTTATGAATATGGTATTAAACTTTAACTGGTTGTACCGCTGGCACCGCAATGCCAAATATCGTCCCGTGAAATAAGAGTGCTATGCACTTTTGTGTTACGGGATGAGGGCAGTGTAGCTAGTGAAATTACCGGGTATAAGAGACTCAACATCTGTTGCCACTGTTGTCTTGGGTGCAGTGCGGCATTGATGGAGAATAATAACTGTTTATCAGTTGTTGGTATATTTCAATGAGGCTCTGTCATGGTCAAGCGTATCACTTACTATAAGGTGAGCGTTCTGACCGTCCTGTTCACTTCGTAACATAATAAAGAACCTGTTTATATTAATGTGTTATTTCTATTAAGGCACTTTGAAGGGTTCGACTGTACTGTCACACTACTACTATTGTCTAACGATGCTGATCAACGATCTTTATATGCCTTTCCATGTCATGTTACCTGAGAGGTGAAAACTGATCACTAGATGTAAATATTGTGATGTATACTCATTCTTGGTTAATAAAATCGGAATGCCCTAATTGGTATGCGCGCGGCATCGTCCCAGGCGTGCCGTCCCGGCTCGTTCTAGGCGTTAGAGAGCCGCCAGTTTTCCTGTTACCCTACAACATACGCGGACGACGGAAATGAAAGTAGATAAAACATTTAGAAACTATAATTGAAAACCCTTCATCTATAATTGAAGACCAGCTGGAGAAATGCTGAATGGTTTACTTATGAGTTGTCTTCGAAATTCCTTCATTTTAAGTTACAAGTACAACGAATGAAGAATGCACAATAACAAATTACTAGGACAGTGGCCGTAAAATGATGCGAAATCAAATATTTTCTATTGTTTGTCATAATTTTACACGATCGATGTATCAAATAAAGTGTTTATATCTTTAAATTAAAAAGATATAACCATCTTGGTTATCACATCACATAACAATTAATAATAACAATAAATTGTACGTAATTTATAAATCAAACAATGAACGTAATTGATACACACCTTTTTCAAAATAGGATGAGCACAACACAAACTGCACTTAACTCTCGATCACTTATCGATTCAAGATCGATTTAAGTAACAAAATCGACTCACTCGCAAGAAGACGACCACGGTTTGCTCAAGGAAGACGAATGGCGACCGCGGGCTCGATCGCGAAACCGCCAAGTAGATACAAAACAGAAAGAGAGAGAGCTATCTTCACTTTCACTCGGCTGATGTTCCACTTTACCCTTGCAGGACTACCTTCGAAGTGCACCGTTCCCGCCCGCACATCCAGTTATATGGCGCAATTCAGATGCGCTCAGCATCGTCATAAATTCCATAACGCATTTACCTGCTGCAATTTTAGTGGAATCACTATCAGTTAATGCTGTAATTATAACATTACCATTAGCTTTTCATGTGGGACCTAATAGGTTTCGATGATACATATGACAACCTACTTGGTAAACATGCAACGAGATGTACCTGTATTATTGCAGTTAGAATTGTCTGTCGTTTGCTACTCAAAATATTTAAACTCATTTTGCTTTAGACAAAACAACGTAATAAATAACAAATACATACCTACACGATTTAGAAGAAAGGCCTTTAACTTTTGTGCTACCAAGTCCGAGGAACATTCATGCTGTTGACAAGCGATTTAGGTCTGGCAAGTCGCCATCAGCACGTTTTGGACTAGATGGTCATTGAGACACTGGGTCCATAAATTGATTGCACATCGAATATGACGAGACTTAGCAGAATGCCCTGAATACATTATGTTATTAAGGTATTATTTACTATTATAATGTAATGTATTTCATCTATTATTACCATGTTGGAAATGCAAACCACAGATAGTGTTCCGTTTTAGATAAACCCTTCTAACTTATGTAAACATCTCTCTTGTCAGATAATCAGGTGCTTCAGCTTGCAATATCCTAACCAAGCTGGTATAAAAATCAAAAAGAGAGTTTTACTTTATCCCAAAAACTCAGTTACAAACCCAAGACCCCCAATCTTAACTATGGATTTCGTTACTTCTAAGTATTATGAAGGCAATATTCTTTTAAGGAAAATACCTTATGTAAATTGTTATTTTTCAAATTTAATATTCAGTGTCCTCGCGGAAAGTGGGTAAACTTTCTTATTGCAAATGATACATCAGTAAAGATCATGAGTACCAGCGCAAATAATAAAAAGGTTACATTTTTACTGTTAGTCATGTGATTAGTTATTATGCGTCTAGGAGTTGAATTTATTTGTTAGAAGCCTGGGCACGTAGTGTTTTAAAGTTGGCTCACAGGGTCTCTAGAAAACTTTCCTTGATAGTGTTAAGAAGGATAAATATATGTTTATCTTATACTAGCTTTTGCGTGCGACTTCGTCCGCGTGGAATAGTTACTTCGGCCTAACGTTCTCTTTAACCCCCGTTACTTTGTTTATATAGGTGAGTTAAAACTGCGATATCTCATAAAACATAAATCTAAGTTGAATATTGAATAATGTAAAGGGCAATTTTGTTTAAAATGAAATACTTGTGATAAATATTTATGAAAACACCTTCGCAAATGATGCATCATTTTAGATATTTTTTTTTGCAAAAAATATGTTATAGTGTGCTAACCTTAAAAGATAGACATATGCTATCTACCTATACCTTTATAAGGGGAACAATACTCTCATACATGACTTTTGCGAAACTTTAACCGTTTACGCAACGTACGCAGCGGAAGCTCCAAGTATGAAAAATTCCCCCCCGATTTTTAAATATTCTTTATTGCTGCTCCGCTTTTATTGCTCGTAGCGTGATGATATATAGCCTAAAACCTGCCTTGATAAATAAGCTATCTAACACTGAAATAATTTTTAAAATCGACCAGTAGTTCCTGAGATTAGCGCGTTCAAACAAACAAACATACAAACAAACTCTTCAGCTTTATAATATTAGTATAGATGCGTTACATTTTTATGGCTATAGAGCTTAGATAACAAATAATTATTGTTTTTGTAAGGTATATGGGTTGATAGTTGAGTTGACTGAGTGATTTCCCTAAGTTGTCTAAAGTTGAGAGGCTGAATGATCGTTACAATCAACGACACAGTGGTCGTTGGTTACAATTAAAACAGGTCAGAATTTATGTAAAAAAGTAATTGGAATTTATAAGACAAGCGATTAATATAGAAATATTTTTATAAATAACAGACATCTAGTAGAATCTCAGAAAAATATCAGCCTAAATCCGGTGCTAATAGAATGATTTCCAGAACTTCAATTCAAGCGGCAGCAGAGCTCATCGTTTACTTTTGTTATTTCGTCAATGGTCAGTTGAATAAAATCCCTAAAGATGAAGACAGCTCTCACCCACTTAGCTCAAATAGACCATAGGCCATTTGGTACCGAATAACGATTGTCACAAAGAAATTCTAAAGTCTCCTATTAAAATATTTAGTTTTACAGATATGTTTTTCTCATTTAAGATATAAATATCACTTACATAGGAATATAAATAAAAATGTGTAATTTTCAAGGATATAAAAATGTATATATTTACTGCTATACTTATAAGTTATAATAATAAGTTTCATTATTCAGATATTTAGATAGAGAAGGGTAGAGACCACCTCTCGGCTTTTGCACCAAGGGTTCTGGGTAAGGGAGCAGTAGAAACGTTTGTGTGTGTGAACTTGTTTGTTTGTATTGGAAATAACCCAGAGTGTTTCTATGTGTATATTCTATTTACAAAATAGTATACATGTTTATCCGTTGTCTTATACCCACAGTATAAGCGGCTTGCTTAACTTGGGGGTTAGATGGCGCTATGTAAATGTCAGCGCATATTTATTTGATATTTAAGTACTACATGTGTTATACACAACGCACTTCATTTGTTGACGAGTTGCCAAAAGGCCCGCATTTGCTATCTGAGCAGTTGCGCCATGTACTGGTTTAAATTCGATTCTAAAGTCGACGTGTTGTGTTTTGTGTGTGTGTGTGTGTGGTGTGTGTGTGTGGTGGTGTGTGCGTGTGTGTGTGTGCTGTGCGTGTGTGTGTGTGTGTGTGTGTGTGTTGTATGTGTGTTTGTCATGTTTGCGTTTATGAAGTTATGATTGTATGAACCATAACATTGTCTATTATTTAAGGAGATTTTCGGTATCCAGATATGCCATACTAATTATATTATACGTAGTTTTCTTTTTGACCTCAAAACTATTTAGAGTATATATATGTGAAAGTCTATGTATCTTGTTATATAGAAGGGAGGACAGGGCCGCATACTGACGCTTTGCAAAAGCAGTCATTTCATTGTAGGACATACGTGGGTCGAGGCTCGACGGTGGCTGAGGATGTTCACGTCTAGAGGGAGCGCGGCGTTTCTTCGCAATACGCTTCTAAGTATGTATAGTTGCCGAACCGTTAAGACCTGGCACTCTAGGTATAGTGAGTTGGTGGGGTACCGAATATGTTTAAAAGTCATTATCTTTAGAATAGTTCTTTGTGCTCGTTCTAAGTTAAGCATAACAGTACTACCAGCCCCTCCCCAAATCGGAATACTGTAAGACAATATGGATTGACATAAGGCAATATATATCACTCTGACCGTATCTTTGTCGACCAAGTGCCTTATTGTTTTAAAAATATAAATAAGTTTACGCACCCTGTTCTTGAGTGCTTCTATTTGGGGATGCCATTTTAATTTGGAATCAATAATTACACCAAGGTATCTGACACTGCTAGTAATGTTGAGAGGGTGGCAGCCACATGTTGTTGATGGTGAAATACAGGTATGCATGACAATATGAGATTCGTTGGACGATGGAGCGGATGCCGATGAAATGTAGAAGGGAATTATTTGCGTCTTATCCAAATTCAAGGTGAGGAGATTTGCTGAGAGCCAATTCATTACAATTTTTAGAGCTTCTTAAGTGTTTTGTCTAGCACTTCTCCAGTCATTACCGTATACTAGAAGTGCAGTATCATCTGCGTATGCAAATATACTACAATTAGATATTTTAAGTTGGCAAAAATCGTTGACATATAGCTGAAAGAGGGTGGGCCCCAATATACTACCCTGGGGAATGCCGTAGTTGATGGGATGTATATCACGCAGGTATGGGCCAATCTTAACGCATTGTTCCCTGTTCCGAAGGTCATCATTCATCATTACAGCCCAATTATGTCCACTGCTGAACGAAGGCCTCCCCTAATGATTTCCACGCGGACCGATCCCTTGCAGTTGACATCCATCTGCTACCCGCCACCTTAACCAGATCATCCGTCCATCTGGTTGGGGGTCGGCCTACGCTTCGCTTTCCGTTACGTGGACGCCACTCGAGAACCTTTCCGCCCCATCGGCCATCGGTTCTACGCACTAGTTTCGAAGGTAGCTAATAAAAATTTTCAGCTCATTGCCGCGAATACCATGATGCTCCAGCCTATTTATCAAGACAGGTATTGAGACCGCATCGAAGGCTTTGGAAAGATCAAGGAACACACCGAAACATTTTTTCTTACGGTCAAGTTTATCTACTAACTCATCTGTTATACTAGCGACAGCATCTTCAGTCGAGATTCCAGACCTAAACCCGAACTGGTTATTGATATCAAATTATATTTATTGACAAACTTGACGAGGGCATTATTTAGTATTCTCTCCAAAACCTTCGACAAAACTGGCAGGACCGAAATTGGCCTATAACTAGACACTTCACCTCTGTCACCGTTCTTAAATATTGGGGTAACAAGGGCTCTCTTCAGTACCTTCGGGAAGACACCGGAGGCAATCGACAGATTACACATGTGAGTGATAGGCGGTATTAGGACAGTTCGGGAGGCTTTCACAACTGCAGCAGAGATTTTATCCCATCCTGGAGAGCAATCGTTTCGCAAACTACCAATAATGCGTTCCACTTCTTCGGGGTCCGTCTCGACCAGTACTAAGGAGCTTGTTTGTACAATGGGTTCTGATGGGGAGTTTTTGCTGAGGGAGCTATTTTAGCAGCCAGATCTTTCGCAATGTTAACGAAATATTCATTGACGGATTTTAAAGCTACTCGGGGATCCAAATTTTTACCTAGGAGTTCACGCGGATGTTCTGTATTGTAGGTCGAGTTTCATTTTCCGGGTCGTGACGTAGCTTATTATGAATGTTATCCCGGTTTCGCATACAACAGAGCAAACCTGGGGCGATCCACGGCTTTAGAATTGTTTTCTTACCACTGGTTACAAAACTTTTTGTATGAGCGTTTATCGTATTGGTTATGATGGCTACCAGCCTATCAGCCGCCCTGTCTGCATCACGGGTACACATGACAGATGAAAAATAGATTTAAGAAGCCATATTGACCCACTTGACTTATTGGTAGGTGTTGGAAACACTCACTATACCGACACTGTCTATTCGATTTATGAGGACGAATAGAGAACACAATCATTGGCATGTCTCTGATCATGGATGTTTGTGGCATAGATGGATGTGGTCACTCCTCCGAACAAATGTTTGAAATAATGTAACTTTTCTGTACCGTCAATTTTATGTGTAGTTGCTATTGTAATATATAAGGCGTTAACTTTATCAACCAGTTACGAACTTACGACGAACCCAATACACGCTGGCTATTGCATGTCTTTATAGGCAAAATGTCCACTTAAAACAAATATCTTCTGTAAATTATTATTTTTTCTAGCTTTATAATATAATTGGCGCCCATTTATCTAAAGATAAACATAAATTGATCGAACCGCAACCAGATGGATCGAGGTGGCGGTAAGCAGATGTATTTCGACTGCTAGGGATTGGTCCGCGTTGAAATCATTAGGGGAAACCTTCGTTCAGCAGTGGGCGGAGATATTAGGTTTAATGATGATATATAAATTATTAATTTCCTCAAGTCTCAGCCTACCCCTCTAGAACCTTGATGCGACAAATAAAACATCGTTTTCTATTTCAATATCTTTACCAAATGGAAAAATCCCACAATGTTTTTTCTCCGCGGGATTGGAACCCACGACCAACCGCTCACACAGCCGAACCACGGTACAAATAACATAATTATGTTAATTGTACCGTGACCGAACGCTGTGTCCACTAGACCACAGAGGCCGTGCTATGTGGAAGAATCTAGGAGAGGAATGTTCTGAAGTAGAAGTTTGAGGCTGTCAAACTGAAAACTTACAAGTATTGTATATTCCTTTTACGCTCATTCAATCACGATTCAATCTGCGTACATGGAACAAGGTTCTTGAGGTAGGTATTTAAAGAAAAAAAGTTTTGGCATCATGTATTTTAGATCATTATCTTTCCGATACATTTTAGTAAAATAACCAAATAATTATTTATTTATTTAAAATCTTTATTGCACATAAAATACAAAGTACAGTACAAAGGCGAACGAAAGAAAAAGGTTCAATTGTAGTTGATATATTAGACTTATGCTAGTCTAAATTTAACACATTTATACCCTTCAAACGGCAAGATTATACCCTAAACTCGGAATCCTGATACAAAATCAGAGTTCCCTTAACCGGATCTGCTACAGGCCCCGCACTGTCTTAATCCGGCACTGGCAGTTTGTAAGGTCGTTAGTATTATGAGAAATATCGAAATACTTTACGATTTTACCTCTACCTATATTATTTACCTATTAAACCTTCATACCTGGACTTCTAAATGCCTTAATAATGTATTGTCACTAATCGAGAATTCTTCAACTCTGTTGTATCGACCCATGTAGCGTTCTTGCTCCACTTTTATAAAGAGCTTTAACTTTCTCCGTAACAGGTCGCCCAGAGTAAACTTCGTCTTTTAAATCAATGAAACTAAACTGGAAAACATTGAAACTTCACGTACTTAAGCTATCTATTCTTTATTAACGTTCTTTTCGTTAGACTTTTTTGAATTAAAAAAATAATAGAACAACCAATAGAAACCCATTTAATTGAGAGAAGTCGTTACGGCTCCATATTTAATTTTGTTCCAAGCCTTTTTAATTATCAGAAAACTAATCTGATTAAAATAAAGCATAGATTTTCAAAACCCGAAATCCTACATAAAAAAAATGCAAGAGATTTTCTTAATAATTACTGATGTTGTCCCAAGATTCACCGGAAATTTGAAAGCAGTAGTCTTTCAGCATAAATTTCGGGGCCTGTCAGACAAAGTCAACTACCCATTATAGTTTCAAGCCTATTGACAAAGCCATTGGTGCTGAGTCGTAAACCCTATAAAGGTAAAAACACTATTATGTTATTAATCTTCGAGGGATTTTAAATCACAACGCGTGTTCTTCTTGCGTATCGATGGCAATGGTTGTCTGCATCTGTCATTTAATCCTGCTGAGAACAGCTACTCGGGTAAGCAGAACACGACATAAGGTGAGCCATCGTTTGGGCAGCTCCTTAAAGACAGTCTTAAACAAGACCACCCGAAAACCCCCATGTGGTCAAATTGTTCTACTCCGACCTGTAAAAGTCCGAAGCTGTTTAAAGACTTCCTGATCGGCCAAGACAATTCATCCCCAGGTTGTAACCTCTCATCAAGGGGGCAAGTAACCATCCCACGCCAAAGCTGTAGTCTCTCGGTTTTTGGGTCGCGCGTGTTAACATGTTGTTCTTTGTGTGGGTGAGGACAGTCTCGCCATTTATTTGGTATAAGTAATCATTAAAATTTATAAGGTATTTAATGCATCAAGATTTTCTTAGGTAATTATTATTTATGCAATTGTTTACAAATTGTCAATAAAACTAGACTAAGTATATTCATTTAATATGGACCTCGAGAAAATCTCACCCTGAAAACTGTGATCTCAATACATACTAATCAGCACAATACATTAATCATTTCAGCACCATTTATTAACTTTTTTCCAGTGATGTTAAAGTATTTTGCAACTCCATGCAGTCATAAATTAGCAAGGCTCACGATATCGCGATGTAGGCCGGCCATGGCCGAGTGCATGCAGGCCGGCGTGCCCTAAATAGACCGACAGGTGACACAAGTGCACCATCGTTTTATTCCGACGTACCCATTAATTTATATCAAGGAAGATTGAGACCTCCGTGGTCTAGTTATCTGTGAATTAGGGTTAGATCGCTGCTGGTCGTGGGTTCGAATCCCGCGGGGAGACAGTAAAGACAGTCACTTTGCGTACTTTTCCCAATTTGATGAGGAAATTTTACTTTGTTAGACTCGATACTGTTCGTCTAGGTAGATACCACAGCAGTGCAAGATATCGTCCCGTGATACAGGAGTAATATAAACTTTTGTGTTTTGGGATGAGGGCACTGTAGCTAGTGAAATTACCAGGTATAAGAGACCTAACATCTGTTGTCTCGAGTGACGGGCGCGGTGCGGCATTGATGGAGGATAAAAACTTTCTATCAGTTGTTGGTATCCTTCAATGCAGCTCTGTCATGGTTAGGTGTATCACTTACCATCAAGTGAGCGTCCTGACCGACCTGTTCATTTATAATAAATAAAAAAAACATTGCAAGGTGAATCAAAGAAAGGTGATCCCGTGCATCGAAAGGTCAAAGCAGTCGGTTCCGGATAAAATCTTGATAATGGTAGACGTAAACACTAGATAATGCGGCTTGGGCCCGCGTGGTTGGTAACGATCTCAGCTCTATAATAGGCATCGCTGTGCTATGCGCAAAGGTCTGCATTCGACATTATTGACAATGCACCATGAAACCTTTAAACCATTACAATATGAGCAAACGCTGAACTAGATAATAACATGCAACGAATTGCTTGTTATTTACAGATTAGGCTCAGCCCTTGTATTTTAGAAAACTATCTTAAATGGCTTTTAACCGACTCTAAAACAATTCGATTATAACGCCCTAATTATTTCACTTTCGATCAATCATGTTTCTACGAAACCTTTTCACTTTTCCGGTGTTATAACTAATCCGTTGCTGGTTTTGTTGTGTTTTTAACACGCTTTTATTAGCTTCTCTTGTAACTATGTATATAAAAATATCTTGGAATCTTAATTTGACCGACTTCAATTAGGATAAAATTTTGCACACGCTCTGAGATCTGATGATAACACTAGTTAGGAAACATGATAACAATTCGACGACCCATTTGGTGTAGCGGTTGAGACGAGGTTGTATTGGTCTGGGTGTACGTAAGTATAATATGCCAGCCACGGAACTGTTGAACCTGTCTGTGGCATCCCCGAAAGCCTGAAGAAAAACATATTAGAACGGAAGCTCTGCTTGGAAGCTTAACTATTGGCTAAAGTCACCAGAGGCAGCTCACTCAAACGCGCTTATAAAAGCCTATTCGAAGAAGTGATCCTCTGAACAGCTACAGCTCAATAAACCCAAAGTCAGGGCTATTGTAAGAGCACTGACTGGACACTGCAAGCTGGAAAGTCACCTTCACAAAATGAAGCCCAGTGACTCGGACAGCTCAGGACTTGCAAATTCTGAGCAGAAGAAAGGAGACACCGATGCAATTACTCGGCAATTGTGCAGAACCTGTCAAATAGGGGCCTGAAAATGTAAAGAAATGGTTCCAGTAAAGTACGCCAGTGTTTGCTTCGTGCTCGACATAGAAGGGGCACTGCCGTGCCCCTATACAAGTTGTATCGAATGATGTCATATAAGAAAGAACCCAAATTGTCAACACGTTAATTAAAAGAGAGAGACGACCGATGTTAGGCCTCATATACCTGGTTTTTTTTAAATACCTACAGTGTCCTTATCCCGATAGATATAAGTGTAAAACATTCCCATTTAACGGGACCTACCTAGACGACACAGGCCGCACCTACCTAGACGACTTAGTCCTAGTGATTACTAGTATTACGTATAAGTATTAGTATGAGCGTACTAGTATTCTGCAATGAATCAAACGCGTCGATTACTCTTCTGATGAGATAATGCATATAACTTATTGAGAGAAGGTTGCATATCGTTATCTCCATACGGGCACGCATCGCCTTGGCACGGTTCTACTGCTCGCGGACAGCACTCGTGGCCATGGCTCTTTCCACGGCTTCAAAACAACCGCAAGGCTTCCATTGTTTGTCTAGATTCCTAACAGGAAATTCCTTCAACTAGCAATCTGATCTATTCTCCAAACACCAGATAAAACGTTTTTCACTTCGCCCTTACGCTTATTTCGTAAGCCCACCCATGGCTCTTCCGCCACTTATTATCAGGATAAACAATTACGCACCATAAATAAAACACATGCAAACAAAACGGAATCCCATTTGCAAAGTAATATTTTTTAAAGCCGTACGATTGGATACGGCACTTGTTATCGATAAATCATTAAACCACAGACATCCGAATAACAATTAGACTGGACAAGCCGCCAAGTTTATAGGCAGTCCCAGTGTCGCAATTACTTTTCAATTCTTACCTGTGAAAAGATATTATATTTCTTGGTAAATTTTACTGATTCACTGCGATGATGGCATGTTACAATTGCACAGAATGGCATTTTGGAAAAAAAACGGTAATTTCTTCTAAAATTCGTGCGTCTTCATTCGTCTCACGGAGCGTAAACTATAGCCAGTGTATGCTCGTTGAGCATACATTTGTCGCACTTTTTAACGCGGCTTGCCCCATCTCCTGTATTGGGAAATCTGTGCATTAAACGCATTATTGCCGACGTTATAAAATAAGAAAGTAGAATGGCGCCGCGGAGATATTGTAGCACCATTGGTAGGTCAGTGCGGCTGCATTCTTAAATGTTTGTTCCAAAATATCAAAAATTGCAAAACATTAAAGTGCTGTTTTAATCCTGGTATTGCATAAAGCGTTGGGCAACATTGTCCAAATAACGTATACGAGTAAAACGGACTCGCGGCCGATCGTCCGGTGGCGAAGAGCGGGTGAAATTACATGCGTTACGCAATAAAGCTCGCGCAAGGACCCGCTTCGGGCTGCATTCATTCATTTCTGTTTAAAATTCACACTTTACCATATGATAATTGACGTGTACTTAATGCATTTGTAATTTTATCAGTTACATCTAACCTCCAATTAAATTTTAACCATTGCCCCGCCCCTACCTAAAACAATTATTTCCATTTCATGACCCCATGACACAGAGTAATTTACTCTTATATTGAATAAGGTTGCTAAGAGTATTTTGATGTAAAACGTGATATATCTAAAACCATCCTTAGTCAATAAAACGATGAACATAGTAAGTAACTATTAGTATTTGACGTGTTTCTGTAAAGTTGAACATTTTTATGCAGATTTTATTATTAACATGATCGACATATATCGGCATTTAAAACCGTCACGAGTTAATATCTAGTTTCAATATGAGCATATTACATTAATTTCTTTAAAAAAAATAGATCGAGCTAACTGAGCATGACTTAATTGACCATAAAAAAGTCATTTCTTCAACTACCAACCATGTCAGGAATATGACGCTCGTGGAATGCTGTAAAAGAACGGTTGCAGTATGCAGGGATGCCAAAACACGTGACAGATAATACATTTTTTTAAACCCACAAGTCGAGACCGGAAAAATATTTCATTACTTTTCCGCAATAGATATCAAAGGATTTCAATGGTAACTATCTCACGATATAGTCAGAGGGGTTACAGATTTAGGAATATACAAATCTGTGGATGTCAATCTACACTTTTTGGAACATTATAATAATTTCCGGAATTAGTTATTCTAATATTTTGACGACTATTTGTTGAAGTACGAGTAGGTATTCTAATAATATTTACAAGCTACGACTATAATTTAATCGAATAACGGTAGTGTTTTTGTATTGCTGTTGAATAATGACTGCTGTATTATTAACCCAACATCCTTAGATTCATAAATTAAATTCATAATGAATTTGAATATAGGCTAGGTTAAGTTAGCACTTATTTCATCTGAGTAAAACTTTGAAACTATAAATATTATGATTCCCTTATAAGAAACTCAGTAGTCACTCTTTTCATAGTATATATGATTTTCGAAGTTATTCCCTTATTCTTATTACGTCTGGACACATGTAAAATACAAACATACCCGAATCAAACTATGTCGGTGTCTCTTAACAATATATTTACATATAATTGACCTTCTTTACTATTGCTATCTTTTAACGACAGTGATACTTGATGAACATTACTGCGTTTTTTAAATCAATAGACCCAAGGAAACTTTTTACGATGTAAATAAAATAAATTTTCCTAAAACTATGCTCAAGCAGTTTACCATTTAGATAAATATTTCCGAGTTTGTTCTTAAACAACCCTACTCACTGAATATAATGTGTATTCCGGCGAACTTTATGAAAAGATACATCGCTATTAATTATACCGAAACGTGGTCAGAAACAATAATGGAGACCGTTACAGAAAATGACGGCTTACATCCAGTCTGTCATTCATGGAAACAAAGATATTTCGTTGTATGTCTGGTCATTAGTAACCAGCTTCAGTCAATGCTTATATGATTGGGTCTGCTGTATGTTTAAATAATAATGCGTAAGTACCAAAATTTACCGATATTTTGCCCTTGTTTTGCACAGCACTTGGAAATACAATATTTTATGAAAAAATACTGTCTGAACTGTTATGAAACTTATGTTTATGAAATTGTAGTTAGGTCTGATTCATTGTAAAAACGTAGGTACTTTTTTAAAAGTCATTTAAGTACATACTCCTCAAAAATGAGAGCCGTATTTACGAATTGAGCAGTTAACTTTTTACAAATACGATTTACAGTAAAAAGGTAAACCGTAAACTTTGATCGTTAATATAACGATCGATGGGCCGATTTTAATACATTTTCTAACGGAACACTGTTGCGGTATCTTCATGTTGTGGTTGCCAATACATTCTAAAAATATCTCTAATTTCATAATTAGGAGATGACTATCTACTTCCAACTTCTTTCACTTTTACATTTAATAGAATGGTACGACTTTACAATGAATAAAAATTATAACCAAAACCGAAGGGTTTACTTGGCTACGCATTGAACCATTTGTACATAACAAATATATATATTATATTATCTGTGATAATAGTAAACAATATATGAGAAATAAACAAAGCGTACGTCACTTTCATACGGATGATATGCGCTATGCATCATAAAAATGTTAATGTGTACTACGCGCAAGGTCAATAAGTAATCGGTGTGCCAGCGGCGGTGGACCTCCAGCAGTGGGGTGTGTCGTCGCGCGCGGGCGTCATTCACTCGGTGGTCGCGTTGCCGTGAACTTGGCCCGGTCGCAGTCACCCTGGCCCCGAGACGTTATCGGAGGCGCCGCCCGCGCCCTATAATAGCAGGGCCGGCGTCTCCCCCTACCTCCAGAGTAGGCTCCGACTCCGGCAGACATGTTTCGCGCCTTGTTCATCCTCGCTGTGGTGGCTGTCGCTCGCGCCTGCAAGCCCTGCAGTGAGTCCTTAGCGATTTCCTATTTAAAAAGTTTACAAACTTTTTACAGTGTATTCGGCTAGCATTGTAACAGTTGAAGTGAATATTTTTAATTAAAAAAAATACTAGATTTTCTATTAATGAGAAAGGTAACATGCCGCTCATTCTTTCGGTAACCGTAGACAAATAAATATTTCATAATGAACCCATCATCGGATTTTGGAACGTGAGTGCACCTTGTGCTATGAGCTATGAATAATTGTGCGATTTAATTTATACTGCACCACTCATTGGAGGCAATTCTCAACGTATGTTATGTCATAAAGAGTGCTAATGGCATCGAGTGCTTTTAGAGAGTCATCCGAAGTGGTTCCGAGGTGGATACAAGAGGTTGTGTGCAAGTGCTCATCAAAGTACTAACTAGTTAATGTTTACGGGTATTGGTTACTGCTTGATCATATCCGTAGAGTATAAATATATGCTTTATGAGTTATACTGAAGTTGAAAGCGCCGTTCAAAATGAAATCTCCAAAAAGCCCTAACCTAAGCTGGTACTAAGTTTAAGTTCAATAGCAATACAAATGTATCCTCTCTGTTTGTTCTCAATTCTAATAGTGAGGAGACGTACATACCTCTTATTAGTTTTTCAAACATGATTGTTATCATCCCGCACTACTTAACCTACATTTGTGACTATAAAATAAGTAAGTAGTAAATAAATATTCATGGAATACTGAATGAAAATAGCACACAATATTTTACAATTAGGTGTATCTTACACCTAATACAGTAAAACTAGTTTTTTACAGGCGTATTTTTACAAATTTCAATTCATACAAAAATTTATGATCACTAGGATATACCTAAATATTGTTCTACCGATGTATATGTACCTACATGAGTTATGTAGTAGACTATCTTAATCCTTTAAACCATATTTAATTAATACAAAATCAATTAATATAAAATATGTTAAATTATTCAATCATTACATAATATTAATTTAGTAAAAAATAAGCTTAACGAAATAACTGCAGAAGAGATTGCCTAATTAGTAAACTATGTGTGTAAATATATTTTTTTAAATTAAAGTCAAACATTTTATGTAGAGTCAACAGTGATTATATAAGAAAAGTGAAGTCGACCAATCCGCACTGGGCCCGTGTAGACAACTAAGGCCTATACACCCTTTACAGGTGGACTCTTGCCCCTCAGTGGGGACCTTTAATGAGCTGATGATGATGAATACTAAACTTCAGCCATAGAATTTTCAGTGTTATTCAAAATTCTTACGACTAAAATCTTGCATACAGGCAGGACAGGCATCTCAACAATAGCCACAGTTCCATATCAAAAAAAGGTAAACACCCCTTCAAAGGGGTGAAATTTAAATTTTTAAAAATCCCTATTCCGTAAAATCCAGAGTATAATGTATATAAATTATGTTTTTGTGTTTGAGTTTATCTATTGTTTTTTTCTGGAGTGATTAAGTGCTCGCTGTTGGCCACAGGTGGCCGGACAGCTTTTACAGCTTTCGCCGGACATGTGGCGAGCGCAGATGGCTCTCAGCCCAAAAAAATATGCAAAGAGACTTAAGGTGTCCACCAGGTGGGGCGCTAACCGTGGCTTAGGGCACTGCAGGGGGCACTAGGTAACCTAGTATAAGAAGTGTGTTTGTATAATCTGTGTCCATCGGTGTCCAACAGCATGTGGGGTAGCCAGAGGCGCGCGAGTGGTCGGAGGCGTGGCCCTCTCTCCCGGAGAGTTCCCGTGGCTAGCGGCTCTACGACGCGACGGCAAAGTTATATGTGGTGCCACTGTCGTCGCCAGGGACCACCTCATTACCGCAACACATTGTGTACATGGGTAAGTAGGAATACATCACTGGCAATCACAATCGATCCATAAGACCGGGTTGTGTGAATCAGCAGCAGCAGGTAAACCAACAGAAACCTTGACTTTGTAGTCATACCCTTTAGATAAACTTATATATATATATATAAGTTCAAAAGAATCAAACCAATTCATCACACAGCTTTGATTAAGAAAAATTATAAGTACAGGCTATACTCAAATTTTTGTTCAAAGTAAACCCCCTTGAAAGTCGTCTAAGAATATTTAATGCATAGATTAAAAGGTATTTTTTTCTCTAGAAGTGACATTTTGTTTTACAACGTTATTTTACTTTCCATTAACTATAAGAAATGAAAAGGAAAACTCAATACTAATTGCTTCCATTTCATAAATCTGTAAGATTTTCATAATGCATAGAGAAGAAAACATGAAATTTTTTTCTACCTTTGGTATAAAACATTATAATTAATATTTATTCTTGAGAATTTTTCTCATTTTAAAAACAATGTATAAGATCAACGAAAAAGCAAATCACCGAGTGCGTGGAGTTCCAAATATGTAATCGGATGGGTGGAATGAGGTGACACTCTTTCCTTTTCGAGTACGCCTTTGACCTTGCCGATCGGCTTTGACCCTCACCAAACCATAGCACGTGGACTATCCAAGGTTCTTCAAATTAACTGTAACACTGACTTATCTATTGCATACACAGTTTCACTCACGTGCTTGCCTTTTGATGATAAGAAATATTTTAAAAACTTTTGGCTTTTATGAATTAAAATCGCAGTTCTAACTTTATTATATTTTAATTAACTGTTAACAACTTTTAGTACTTTGTACATAGATGTATAGAAAGTACGTGTAGGTATTAAATTATAAATATCTAAGCTCTACATTTCCGTACCTATAACATTGAGATAAATAACCTATAACCAGAAGTCGATCGATTACTATGTAGTAATCGATCGACTTCTGGTTAGTACGGAAATGTTTCCGTTATGAAACAAAAAAAATATTCTATGTTACGCCAAAAAATTTAACGAATATAAGTAAGGTACCTAATTTTTTGTATAAATACTTTAAAATTTAAGTTATTAGTTTTTGGAAATAATATTTATATTATTTCCATGGTTTATTGATTTACACTAAAACATTTTTTCTACTAACTCAAAAATCATATGCACTAGGTACTCTAAAACCGAATGAATATTTGCATATTTTAATACCGAGAGTAACGCTATACTTGCAGCTATGTCCTAGTTTGTTAACATTGTACGCCATGGTATTCAACTGAAATCCTTAGATTATCGTAAATATTGAAACAAAATACTTGTTTAAAAACAGTGCAGTTCGCTTTCTGTGGACATTCACGTAATATAATATTAAGTTCTACGCTTATTAAGTTGAATAAAATCTGGTTTTTATTACAATATTGACTATAATATTCGGTATGAATGTGAAAGTTAACCCAAGTCGTTTGAGTTCACGCTGCCAAAATGAGGGCTCCAAAATAAACACAATGCTGAAACAAAGTTAACTACGCCATAGTTAACTTAAGTATACTATTATAACTCTTGAGTATACTGTAACGTTTTTTGAAATCATAGGAGTTTATTTGATTCGGACGTATTCATATATCCATACATGCATATAAATTAAGTTGGGGTGTCTATTTGTATTGATTATAAAGACTAAGCTCTCACAAGCTTTTAAAAATGTATTTTATTTAATACGACTCTACAAGCTTATGCTGATGAGTTCATTTGCCGATTAATAAAATCACTAAACTCTCACTGTTTCTCAAATAGAGACAAACAAATAAGTAGGCTTCAACAGTAAGAGCTTAATACATCAACTTGGCCATGTAGATGAAACAACATTTATATATTCAGAGCTCATACATATTAAAAGGTTCGCCAAAGCAATCATTACACTACAACGATGCGCTCGCGACTGCGATCTGCAAACAATAGATATTTGTATAATAATGGAGTCGAAAACTAATCGGTGAAAGTTGATAATTATTTACACAGCCAACCGCTAATTTTAAATCTGACTGTATGACATAATCTAGAGTGGGTGGGAACTGGGCAGGTTCCGTAAATAAAGCATTAATGTATAAAAACCTATTGTTGTCAAACAATAGGAAAAATTAAAGCATTTGAACGCATTTAATATGCTTTTTTATTTTATTTTAAGAAACAACGGCAATGGTCATGGACCAAACAGGCCGTCTCTACATAAACTCCAAGTTTACAAGAAGTTAGGGATATTTATTAAATATGTCTACTTATATTAAATAATTTACTTTAGGAAAACCGACGCCTACGTGGATACCTCAATCTCACTTATTTCTCACACCAGAACCACGGTACATTTGTACCGTGCCATTACAGTTATGCTGGTTCTCGAGTTGAGAGGTTACACAGGCAAAGATACAGATCTGGACGCTATCACTTTCCATTTCTACGTCACAAGTTAGTAATTACTTTTTTGGACATAACAATATATAAAAGTAAAGTTTAGTTACATATTGTACTTACATACCATTATATGGGTAAGCATCATCGTGTACATCAGGTACTCTTAAAAATATTACTAATATTTGTGAAATCGTTCGATTCAAATCTAAAAAGATTATTACACAAAACAGATCTTTGAAACGTTTTCTTGAATATCTTACAGTTACCTAAACAGTATGCCAGTGGGCCTAACTGTCACGGATGTTAATTTTAATGTTTTAATCCAGATAAATTCAGATAACAGTTAAAAATTAACAGAAGTGCTTTAAAATAATTAACGCAAAGGATTCGCAAACACATTAGCATGCGTTTCAAGAAAGTATAAGTAAGTTATCAAAATTATTTGCGTGCCTCAACGGCCACTGTCCTTATTTAAGGTAGCACAAGGTATAGACTGGAGATTTTACATTTAGCTTTTTTATTGCAAAATATGTATCCTCCTTTCGTCCGCTGCGTCCCGGCATCTGATAAATAAATTTTCTATTTTTACAGTATACTAGGTACATATCTATAGCCGAAATTAAAATTACCTTATACAGTTTAATCATCCTTAGCTGGTCTAGGTTTCTTAAAATGCTTCAGCTGATGCTTAAAAGTGAGATAATCATCATCCATACAGTCCACTGCTAGACTTGTTCACATAGCTCCGATATTTTTGATGCGCCCATAAAATATACGTAACACTTTCTTCAAAGTTGGAAAAAATACCTTTTATCGTATCCAAGTTTATGTTTCTTAATTTCACAAAATTAATGAAAGATATCTACGAGCACGATACATTACATTTTCCAATTCCATACAAGGGAAATTAGGTTTTTACAATGGGTACCTAAAAAAAGGCGGATGGAAGATGTTTTCCCAGTCTAAGCTATGGCTATGACAATTCTAGTTAATATATTGTAATTGCGCAAACGAGTGCGCCCTAAATACACCAATGCAATAAAACAATTATTCATTAAACAAGCAAGCTGGATTTACATTATTTACAAACAGTTAAGAGATACCGATTTACCTTCATAGATATGAATGTACCAATTTTACAATTTTCAGTACCACGACACGAAAGTTGGTATGACGAAACTGATATGACCTCGTAGAAGGACAAACTGATTACGGAAATGACGCATTTGCCGCTCGCAAATGCTTGAGTTTCTTCATTTGTTTTACCGTTATGTGCTTTTCTTTTGGCTCGTTAGGCTTAACATTTTAATGAATTAGTTGGAGCCATGAGAGACGTCAATCTGCATTCAAGAGACGTCATGTGTCACGCGCCTCTCGCGTATCATAGCACAATGCGCTACATGCGCATCTAATGCAAGTGGACTTGACCCTTTTACCCGACCTTGGTGTGACAAACCGTTTGAAATTGTAATTAGCTTCAAAAGGTAATTCTGTATATTTTACATACAACGATCGCCTACAGTTAACCTTCATTACTGTGTATAAGTTATTTCGCACGAATACCTGAATCGTACTTTTTTTCCTGGACTACTACATTTGCTTCTGCTTTTAGCTGTGTTCCGGGCTAAAGCGTGGAAGACACACAACAATATAAATTAATAATTACTGAATATTGTGACTTTTACATTTACGTCCAAAGTTAGCAAAGGCACTGGTTGTTCCCCTAGAATTATAACGACAATGAACACATACCATCAAGAGGGCCACATTCCATCTGGCAAAACATTTTATAAAGTGCAGATGATGTTGTTTAGTAACACTCACTTTTTTCTGGGCTATGCTTTCTCGATAAGGCAGTGAAGGCTATCTCATCATAATGAGCTCATTACATGTCACCACTGCGGGGCACGAGCCTACCCGTAATGGGTGTATTAAGCTTTAATCGTCCACGCGGGCCCAGTGCAGAATAGCCTACTTCACGCACAACCTTTGAATCAGGCGTCCGCAGGGTCCCTCACGATGTTTTCCTTCCCCGTAAGAGCATCAAATAAAGTTTCTATTATTTTTAAATTGGAAAATACATTGGTACGTGGTGGTATTTAAGCCCGCACCCTCCAGATCGGAAGGCAACAATCCCCACCAATTAAGGCCATCTGCGACCAAAATAAAAACTCCAATCAAAAAAAAGTTTCCTATTTTAGTATCGAAGCATCCCGGCTGACGGTGTTAGTGGGTGTGCACGACGTGAACCACACGGAGGCGACGGGCTACGATGTGTCCCACGTGACCCAGCATCCTGACTTCAACCGGTACAACTACGACAATGACATCGCAGTGCTGCGACTCGCCGAGCCTCTGCCAGACCGTCTGTACCGGCCGGCGTGTTTGCCTGGTAAGCGACCACTTTTAGCAGACACTAGAAATAGACTTTGATTCAGATTTAGTTTAGACTTTGACAATCTGTTTTATAACAGCATACCTAGTCGTTAAGCCGTTGGTCCGGCAACTACGTTAGGATTGAAGTCGTTAACACCCACCAACCAACCTGCACTGCAAGGCTTATACATGAAAGTACAGGCTGATTATGAAAACAGACGTCCAACCAGAGACACTTGGGGAAGGCGCGTCCAGCTTACGACTAAAATATCATCATCATTACATTCCACGCGGACGGATCCCTTGCTGACCTTGCAGTTGATATCCATCTACATGCCACCATAACTAGGTCATCAGTCCATCTGGTTGGGGTTCAGCCTACGCTTCGTTTTCCATTACGCGGACGCCACTCGAGAACCTTCCCGCCCCATCAGTCATCGGTTCTACGCACAATGTGCCCTGCCAACTACGGCTAACTTACACTACGTACTACATTTTACTACTACGGCTTCATTACGGCTAAAATGCTTTATATTATTTTTTTAGGTGATGATGATAGGCTTGGGGGTGCTGATGCCGTGGTCTCGGATGGGGAAGTACGGAGGAAAAAGGCCCCGCATCCAATATACCTATTAAAGTAAGTATAGTTGTCTCTATAAGCAATAGCTGTCAAATAGAAATAAAACCCTGAAAATGAAAGTCATATAGAGCTATCAATTATTTGACAATATTTTGCTCTTTTGAGGAACCCAGTGAGGATATTTCTCAAACTCCTAAATTTACCATTTAGCCCCATAATTTCAAATATCCAATACCTTTTAGTTTGTACTGGAATTCTGGATATTTACAACTAATTTTTTTTGACTCACTTCTACGTCAGCATCATGAATAGATAACACCAAACCCACAATTAATTATACTCGTATTGTAGTTGGGAATTAAATTGTACATACAACATCTAGGTTCTGTGCATGCCTACACACTTGCATGCATAATGCATGTTAACTTGCACACTGCTTGCTATGGCTAAATTCCGTTCCCCGAAACTTCAGGCTTACTTAAATAATCATTAAAATGGTTAACCAAAACAATGGCTAGTCAAGTATTTCGAGGTAATTTTAAAAAAGGCAAAACGATCGAATTGAATGTGGTTTAATAAATGTGGCTAAAAATGGAGTAAACCCTTTAAATCGTATACACGTTACAGGCCGATGTACAAATCTGGCAGCAAGAAGAGTGCTCTAGCGCTGGGTACGGTCGCGGCAAAGTCACTCCTCGGATGCTGTGCGCCAACGCCCCAGAACGGGACGCATGCACTGGAGATTCAGGAGGACCGTTGCTGCTGCCTCAGCCGCATTTTACTATAGTCGGTAAGTACATGCGTCTTTTGCATGATAAGTTCCTTTTGCTTAAATTATTCTGAAAGCGATCCCACCAAATACATTTCATGTCAAATGTTGCCAAGACAATTTGCGATGTAAAAAGATATCATGTATAACCAAGCTTCTGAATCTACACGACCTAACTCTACCAACCCTTAACTTCTACATATTATCAGTAATTATGTATAGCATGACTGTTTCATTACTTACTTTAGTACAGAAACTAAATATTCGCATTACCTCCACGACAGTAGCGAAACGGCGAAGCCGACAGAATTTATAATAACAAGAATGATATTAGTTCTATAATATTAACTGATATGCAGAATTTGTTGAAGTAAGGGTCGGTACAGTTAGGTCGTGTAGATTCAGAAGCATTGCTCTACATGAGATTTGATAACTTTTTCACAGCGCAAACCTTATGTGGTCGTCTTGGATCCATTTTACATGAAATATTTTTAGAGGGTTTTTAGTTCTTTTTGTAAGTTGCTAGGCAGTCATTTAAGGGTTTATTTTTTTTAAGTACTCATCAATAAGTTTTTCGTTATTAGTATATAGTTACTGTCTACAGTCCCGTGTAAACTTTCATGTCCTAATTCTTAAAATTGATGAAATTATCATATGTAATTCCACCCCGCCCTGTTTGTTCAACAATACGTATCTCAATTAATGTTTGTACAGTCAGCATCTAAATTAGTCTTTATATATAAATCTGCAATGTTCTGCATAATTATTAGATACATTAAAGTGATATAAATTACCATGTTAACAAAGTATTAACCACGAAGTCCATGCTTTAAAATTTGCCCTGTACTTCTCACGACAAACTTATGAATGTTCTCATAACAATTATGATTGATTTCAGTATAAGAATATAGTGATCTTCTCTGTTTCAGGTGTCGTATCATGGGGACGTGGTTGCGCGAGACAAGGTTATCCTGGCGTGTATGCACGAGTGGACCGGTTTCTACCTTGGCTGCGCGTAGCCCTACGACATGCATGCCCATGCGAACCGCCTTCGTTTAGATTCTAGATTATAAACATAGGTCTATTTATTAGGGTTCTTAAAAAACCCATATGGTGGTTAAAGACATGCAGTGGATAACTTTCTCCATAAACAAAAGAATTTCTATTCTTTCCGCGGTCTTTCCGCGGTTTTCTTAAAGCAGAATAAGAATAATCGAAAATTTGTATTTATAAATTTGTACTATGAGAAACTATTTTTATAATAAAGGTATGTACTTATAAGTAAATTAAGTAATGATACTGAAAGTAAGTCAATATTCTGTTTCAGCTTTTGTTTGAGACCAAAGCGTAATTTGTAACCTTTATTATAATTAAGAGGAAAAGCGGAGGACCGGGATATCTGGCGCAAAATGGGGGAGACATATGTCCAGCAGTGAATCGATAGGTTGAATAGAAATAAAAATTATAATTAAGTACCCATTCTTGTTCTGACAGTTTTACTGTTTTTTTATCACTTGAATCTTGCTATTTCGTAGATTACATTGCATGATCATAAAAAAATATAATTTATGAAACACTGTCTCAAATATAAAAAGACGATAGTTTTTTACTTTGAAAGTTAGCAAATAATGTATTTTATAGGCAATTTTAGTTAAGGTTTCAGTATTAAATTTATATACGTAAAAAAAAAGTATTACACATAACCGGAAGTAGGTAAATACTTGGTAAAAACTGATAGGTCTAATTGGGTATTCAAATGTAATGTATTGTCATCATCATCAGCACATTAACGTCCTCATCGAGGGGCACGAGCCTACCCGTAAAGGGTAAAAGTACGTGGTGGGATTTGTATCTGCAGCCTCCAGATCGAAGGCAACAGTTCACAACAATGAGCCACCGACGCTCATAAAGTATTCTATTTTAATTTTTTTCCTAGAGAGTTACTATAAGAAACTATGGCTGTGAAAATAGATTAATTATTACTATTAACGTAATTTTAATATGTTATTTACTTTAATTTCAATATAAATAATTGGAATGAAATTGTCATGAGTTTATGCTTAGAACTGTATTATTTTCCTGTATTTAAATTTATTATAATTATGATTCGCAAAATGTTAAAATTAAACTGTCATGTTTGGATATCAATAAAAAAATGTGTAAAGATGATTCGACTTTAACAATTGTCTTTTCAGTTAATAAATCCTCATCCAACACCTTTATTTTACGATTTTCTGTGGCATCAGTAGGACACAATGATTTCACAGTGTGAGATGACGCATTATTTATACATCATCGTCAGTCTAACGTTCCACAACAGGCACAGGTCATCACAAAGCATTGCTATGGGGAGTTTGGGCCGTAAACACCACGCGGGCCCAGAGGACTAACATCTTGGCATAGTAGCCGGTACCGACGACGGCTTCACGTGCACTCCAAAGCATTCCATGCTTCTCTTTAGACAATCAGGTGATTCAGACTTCGCACAGAAAAATCGCACAAAGTGTCTTTCACTATGTGGTCTCTCCGCGGGGTTCGAACCCACGAACCCCGGATCACCCAGCATCTACACCAACGCCGAATGCACTAAGCCAGCGGGGGCAGTTTATATCTACAGTAGGGAAGCTGACTTATATGGCTTGGTGAAGGTGAAGAACTGCAAATCATGCTCATGATCATCTGTTCAACACTCTTTTCGGCATCAATTGAACAAAAGAAAATTTACTTATAGCGAGGCAGTATGATCTGTGACTTTAACCTGTTCAAAATGGAACGAATATAAAAATGACTGATTTTTGACATTGACGTTTAAGACGCCGCATAACCGCTTTCGTAAAACAGGTGTTTACAAAAATTTATTACGAGAAAAGTTATCACTTTACTATCTTTATATGAAACTTCGAAATTTTTGAAATTATTTTTGTTATATTTCTATATAATAATGAATTTCTCAGACAATGAGGCAGTAAGTTACGAAACTTCAATACATTATTGTTCCCTTCCATGTTTGTGTGGATTATTCCTGAAGGAATTACTATTACTAATATTTTCGTGGTATCTAGGACGATACTTCCAGTGTGGAAAGTACATCAAATACCGACAACACATCTCGCAGTGAAACTCCAACAAATTCGCGAGTGAAGAAAAGAAGACGCGGTAAAAAGAAAACGACAAAGCAAGTGAAACCACCTTATAAGTTCAAGTAAGGAAGGTTAATTACTGTATATTACTTATCCATAGGGCTGTTTAATGTGTAGTAACTAGCTTTGGGGGCCAAGCATACAAGATGAAGTGAATATAGTAAGGAATAAAATATCAATCCTATTGGAGTGTGGGTTGGCTCTTGCCCCGCAATGGGGATGTATAATGAGCTTTATGATATTTTTTAAAGATAATATAAATTGAAATCCTGTTATAAAAATGATTCTGTAGTAATGGCTTGCCAACACAAAGAAGGCAATTTAATATCAAACTTTTAGTAACAAAGGCTTCACTACTTGTTTGTATCTCTTACAAATGTATGTTGTCAATGTAATAAGCAATCATCACATGAATGAAACTGACAACCTTTCAGTAACTTTGTCTTAATATTAAAAGAAGAAAAAGCTAACTATTGAATAGAATCACTTTTATTTGGCATTGGTATTGTGTGGTAGTGATCTGTGAGGTGAGCATAAAATTATTTAGTTGTTTGGTTTTTAAGAGGATTTCAGTTAAAAAATGATAATACAGTTAAAGTAAAATTTCATAAATTCTGTTAAATTCTTTCACCCTAGAAATGGTTGGAGCACTACACTTTAATATTAAATATATTTGTCTGGTTGTGTTTGAATCTCAGTTTGTTAGAAGATCATTGTATGAAGGTTACCTTATATTATTTATACTCTTTTACAGCTGCAGTGCCAAAGAAGACCATGGTCAACCACTATTTGGTTGCCAGTTCAACCATCATCTAGGTGAAGGAGAACCTCAGATATTTGCTGTGGTGGGCAGCAACCGGGTCTCCATATATGAGTGCCCTGACTCCGGTGGATTTAAGTTCCTGCAATGTTATGCTGATCCTGATGTAACTGAGTTTATTTAACTATTTTTTTTCTTTTACTTGTTACTTGATCTTAGTATATTTATTATCTGTACAATGATAATATATAATTAATCACATATAAATAAAAATGGAGTGTCTGTTTGTAACATTGAAATATCATTTTTTTTCTATATGCATAAAAATATATATAGGGTACATATGCCAAAATAACATTTTTTTAAATTTTTGTCTGCTGTCTGTAATGAATCAATCTGAAATGGCTGGATGGATTTAGACAGTAATTTTTTGGCAGGTAGCTGATGTAATAAGGAAAAACATAGGCTACTCTTATTTTAGACAGTACTTATTATTTTAATAAATAAAGCAATGTTTAGTTGTGCAGCGGCCGCGCGTCGCGTAACGTAACGAAGCGGTTTTAGGTTATGTTTTACTGTGGGAAAATATTTTATAACGTGGGTAATAAATAAATATCCACTTACATTCTTCACTTAAATTCAAGTAACACAACCAAAAATAAATAGCATTGTAAATAAAATTTAGTATATTAACCAAAAAATTTTTTTCATTACAAGGCAATCCTTAACTGCTGTGCACCCTGTTAATATCCATTTGGGGTTTTGACTTGCATTGTTAGCTATTTAGGATAGGATTGCAACAAAATTCAAATTCTAGTGAAGCCAATTTTATATTGTAGTGTGAACATAACTAAGTTTGTTTCAATAGGTTGATGAAACGTTTTACACATGCGCGTGGTCATACGAAGAAGAGACCCACCTGCCGCTGCTGGCGGTGGCGGGCTCTCGCGGCATCGTGCGCGTCTTCCACCCCGCCACACAGACCTGCATTAAACACTATGTCGGCCACGGACACGCCATCAACGAGGTCAAATTCCACCCGCGAGACCCCAACCTCCTCCTATCAGCTAGCAAGGACCACGCCCTCCGACTATGGAATATCATGACTGATGTCTGCATTGCCATCTTCGGAGGCGTCGAAGGTCACAGAGACGAAGTCCTAAGCGCCGACTTCGACCTGAAAGGCGAGCGCATCATGTCTTGCGGCATGGATCACTCCCTGAAATTGTGGCGTCTAGACAAACCATCTATGAACGAAGCCATCAAACAGAGTTACAACTTTAACCCTCGTAGAGCTCTGCGGCCATTTAATTCGCTGAAAGAGCATTTCCCCGATTTCTCGACGAGGGATATTCACAGGAATTATGTTGACTGCGTCAGATGGATGGGTGATCTCATATTGTCCAAGGTAAGACGACATTGTATTGATTATATGTACATTAAATCGTATTGCGAACTTGGTCTTCAAACGGATATTTTCATTTTCAGTCATGCGAAAATGCAATAATCTGCTGGAAGCCGGGAAGACTGGAGGACACGGAACTGCGTCCCGGCGACAATTCAGTCACGATTGTGCACCGATTTGACTACAAAGAATGCGAGATTTGGTTCATACGCTTTGCTGTTGATTACAGCCAAAGAGTGAGTCAGTCAGATATTCCTTTCCTAAGTTTACTAGGTGGTAGACTCAATACTGAGTCATCTAGGAAGGTACCACCGCAGTCCCTGATATCGCTCCGTGAAATAGGAGTGTTTTGCACTTCTATGTTTCGGAATGAGTGCACTGTAGCTAGTAAAATTACAACATCTGTTTTCTTAGGTGACGGGCGCAGTGCAGCATTGTGGCAATAATGTCTATCAGTTATTAATTTTTCTTCAATGCAACTCTGTCATGGTCGGGCGTTTACCATCAGGTGAGCGTCCTGACCGTCCTTGTACAGGACATAAACATAAAAAAGGTATTTCTTATATTTGGGAACGGCGACCAAAGTCAAGCAAGGATACCGACATAATAATGCATACAGAGTAAATATAGTTTAAATATCTCGCAGAACTAGTGTAATCGTTGTAAAGATTAGTCCTTTACCAAGTTGAAACATGATTTCGTTAAGAAAATCCACTGAAGGCTTTTGTGATTATGCAAATGTATATATAACATTTGTTTATTCTCTTTGTTATCAGGTCATAGCACTAGGCAACCAATGCGGTAAGACGATGGTCTGGGAATTAGGAAATGTTGCGGGTGGCTCCCGCGTCTCGCAGTTGATGCACCCGCGCTGCGTCGCTGCCGTAAGGCAGGTATGCTATCATTCATTTTATATTGCCCTTAACAATTTGTACTCACCAATCCGCAATGGGCCCGCGTAGTGGTTACTGCCCAATCTCCACACATATACTCAATTGAGAACAACAAATAGTAAAAAAAAATAGAACAAAGGTACACTTTATTTCCAAATAGAATTTCTCACTGCAGTACTAAAAAGGAAAACATCATCTGAGACAGGTAGACAAAAGTGTGCAGTCTTGTAAAACAATGATAACACATATAAATACAATTTTTGTTTCAGGTAACACTGTCGCGTAACGGTAAAGTTCTAGTGACGTGCTGTGATGACGGCACCATCTGGCGATGGGATCGTGTCAACTAACCGCACTGGCTAGTTATTTCTAGATAATTGTGAATTTCTCAGATAATGAGGCGGTAAGTAACGAACCTTCAATACATTTTCGTTCCTCTCCATGTTTGTGTGGATTATTTCCTGATTAATTATTACTGTAATATTTTCGTATCTAGGACGATGCTTCAAGTGAGGTGAGTACATCATATACCGACAACACACCCCGCAGTGAAACTCAAACAAATTTGCGAGTGAAGACAAGACGCGATAAAAAGAAAACGACAAAGCAAGTGAAACCACCTTATAAGTTCAAGTAAATTGTAATCAAAATATCTTTATTCAAATAAATCTTTTACAAATACTTTTTAATCGTCAATGGTTATTTTATTTTTATGAATACCACCGGTTCGGAATAAGTAGGATCTTCGAGTAGAGCCGGCAAGAAATTCCCACCCATTTGGTGTTGCGGTTGAGACGTCGACTGCAACACTAATAATAATGGTCTGGGTATTAATTTGTATGTAAAAAAAATGTGTACAAGTATGTTTATCCGTTGTTTAATGCCCATAATACAGGCTTCGCGCTTAACTTGGTGTTGGATGGCGCTGTGTGAATGTCAGTGAATATTGATTTATTATTTAATGAGCGCAATTCCTGAAGTATTTTAGGAAGGAAGGCTTATTAAATAAAACAAGATCTCTATTACAAATTTAATTATGTTTGACCAACAATACATCTACTTTTGACAAAATGAATCACAGGGGTCAAGGTGTTATCTCGTGTCCACTAATGCAGTAACGTGTTGCATCTAACCTTGTGACTAATGTACATTCTCAATTCGCCTACTTCTAACAATGTATCTGTACATAGCGATTGACTATGCCCTGCGTTTTAACGAATACAATAATTAGATCTATAATTGTTCTATCGAAATATATATTATATTCCAAGTACCGTTTCAGTTTTGTACAAAACCATTGTTTCCATTTCAATTTTTGTACAAATTCATTTACTTTAGAAATACATCGCTAGGTTTCTTTTTTGAATTGTCTTTTTTTAACCCAAAGCCAATAATTGTAATAAGAACATAATTATTTAGAATTAATGTTGAACTAATCGCCTGTACATATTTTGAATTTTTTACATGGCTGGCTAACTGTTATAGAAGAAATGGTTTTGTACAAAAACTTAAAACTAATTACATATTGCGATAGAACAAATATAGATGTAATTATATCATGTATTTGTTAAAACACAAGGCATGGTCAATCGCTAGGTACAAATACATCCTCTAACACCGACATTACCGACCCTAAGCGACCTAACGCCAACAATTAAACACATGTTAAATATTATACGTAACTGTAAATTCGATACAATCCATGCTAGAAATCACTCGCATCTTAATAAAGCCATTCAATCAAAAATTTACATAACCATACTTGACGGCAACAGTGTAGGTAACTTATGTAATTGTATACTACGCACGAAGTAAATACCATCAATAATAATACTAAACATCAATGACAGCATTATTTAATTTTAATCAAATTCCATTTATTCTTAATTTCAGTCTTTAAAATTTTTACAATTAAACAAGTAATAAAGACTGGCTTACCAAATAACCAATGTATAAACATTTTAACATTAATATTTAAGATCATCGTTTAAGGTACAAAATTTAATACATTGCATTTTTATATAAAACACTATTTTTAATACATTAACGCAATATTCAACAATTGAAATTGTTATGTATAATAAGTTATTAACAAATTAATACATTTTATTGAAATAAATAATAAGATACATTTTACATAACAGATTACATGAAGTGGAGAATAAGAAAAATTATACAGTTTAAAACATGAGAACACATGTCTAGACTATCACTGGTGCATAATAAAATGTATTGAAACAATAAAATAATATAACATATGTAACAAAGCAATTTCTATTACCGTATTATTATATTACATATACTGTATTTCTTCTAACCTGTTTTGTAAAACTGAGTATAAGTTGTAATAATATGAGTTGGACAATCTGAAACAGTTTGCTTCGTTGTTTTGTACCTAGATCACAACTGAGGCATTGAGCGAATAATATAGTCAATTTGAGTCGATGAATTTTTTATAGTTCGTGCACAGTTAGATACCTACAATATGGGCGAAAGAGCTGTACATTTATATAAAGAGGCATTTAATGTTTATAATATTAATCGAAATACCAGTACAACATGTTAATATTTACTTTTTCAAGCATTAATTTTGCAAATGAGAAAATCGTGTTGGATATTTATATCTACAGTACAGTATTTATTTCTAAGTAAACTATGATCTTATTATTGGGTATCTTAAGAACATACCTATACCAATGAAGGATTAAATGATTAATACAAAAACATGGCAATAATAATTCTAAGTTCTCAAAGGCATGTTTACTCCAACAACATAAACCATTCCAAATATTTTAAATACTGCACTGATCATGTCGTTTTATAATCCACACGAGCGAATGGCATACGAGTTAATGCACTGGAATTTATACAAAAAATCTAAATACAATACATACTTAACTTTACCCAAGTGGTTTCAGTAAAATTAACGTAGACTTTATACTTGCATGTAAAATATCATCATAAGTGAAACAATTGTAACGTTACTGGATAGCTATACGAGTTGAGCTCAACTCATAACACCATCACAGCTTAAAAGAGGTGACAAGTTGAAAGTACCTTAATCAAAGCACCAGTTGTTCTACCGAATCTAAACCTATTTAGGTATGTTTAAAATTTCCAAGCTATCTGATAAAGATCGCACCAGATTGACGGGAGTGTTTTTGAATAGGGTAGAATTGTAGAGCAGTAACAATTAGGTAAAAGTATTCATTTGCCGTTATCCGTTAGGGGGCGTCCATAAATTACGTGACGTGTTTTCGAAATTTTCTGTCTAAGTATGAATCAAATTATTTTCTTTTTAACGAATAATGAATGATCTTAATCGTAGAACGATAACGCTTGAGATGAAATCCTAATTTTCGTTATTTTATTTCAATAAAAAAAAAGTACGTGGTATTTGCCGAGGTCCCTCCTCTCTCCAACATAAGATTAGACGAGATTAGACTCGACCCCCTCCCCCGCCCCCCCTTAAATATCTAACGTAATTTATGGACGCCCCCTTATGACAACCAATCCGAATGCGGATCGCGTATTTAATTACAAGTACACTACAGTTAATATAACGCAATCACAATATTGTAACTGCATTAGATTAAATTTGGGGCGGTTTATTCTTACACACTAAATATACTACAGACAATTCTGAGCAGAGATCATTAGGATTTGAAATAAAAATAGAGATCCAAAAGTCATAACCTACTTATCTAATTAATAGTAGAAATAATGTATTGCAAAATAAATAATGAAATTGTTTATTATATTATTGTGTATCCACTATACTACTTATTACCCTGACTATAGCAGTTGACTAGATTTAATATTGAGATTATATTAGTACTTATTACTTATAATATCGGAAGCCGTCCCATAGAATTGTTAAAAGTATGAAGTATCACTGAATTTATACACGTGTGCGTTATCACTAGCATTTCTTCCTTATATTTATAAAGTGGTGTTCAATTTTAATATTTTTTTGTATCAGTTTTAATATTATATAGAAAACACTTATAAATGATGATTCTACTTCTTTGCGTCGAAGCGCTCTTTGTTATTATTTTTATTTATTGACTGCTTTATATCTACCCAAAATAACCAATAGCATATCTTAAACACTTACTTAATACTTACATACTCAATACAATACTTTTATGTTTAATATTACGCACATTAATAATGTTTTATTATTGTGCTAAACCAATGTTTATGTATGAATATCCTACACGTACTCTTACACCAACAGTGACCCCACCCTACCCCGATATTTTTGTTTTGTTTGAATATGTTAGAGCCAAGGTGGGGCAAGCGCCCCAGTTTGCCTCAGTGTGGCTACGCCCATGCACACAGGTGCAATGCCTAAAGTTATTTTTAATTTATGACAACAGATACTATTTCATACTTTTAACTAATTCCAAACCTACAACTATCTTCTACAGAGAGGAGTCACAACATCAAGATTAAGTTTGTTATAGAAATTGACCATGGACGTATAATACGGACGGAGTCTCGCAACAGTGTTGAAACACTTTTGGTGTCGGAGTGACTCCGTCAGAATTTTTTATACGTCCATTATTATAGATAAGTATTTAAAATAATGAAATAGTCGTAAGTGCGAGGTGATAGATCATCAAAAATGTTTTTACATATAGATGATACGAGTAGGGCTTACTTTAAAGCCTTTCTACTACGTGTAATATATAATGAAACACTGAGGATTAAAATCTATGTTTTATATCTGTAAGAGCTATCTAATCCAACAGCATCCTATATATCACAAAAATCTTTCTTGGCCTACGAAACCCTACAACTGTCACTTTTGCAGCAAACTCATTAAAATCTTGTTTGATAAATTGTTAGTATAAAAATGTAAGGTAAAGTTGGCATTTTGTCTTCATAATTTAGATAATCATTTGAGGTAAGTCATCTTTGATATTCAGTCGAAATCTATGAAATCATTAACTGTTTAATAAAAGGAATTAGGGTTTGTCATTTATATAACACCTCTCAATAATATGTATAAATTATCTTAAACACCTAAGATTATTTATTTTATGTTTGATGGCATTGTTTAAACATTATTCTCATATTACTGTACCAAGCTGGTCCGCTAAGGTGTATGATACCATAATGTTATTTCATATTCAATGTGTGAAACAAATACTCGCTCCTTCGCAAAATATCCCCATGTCCGCAAAATGATTATTTATAAGACACACGTTTTGCGACAAGGGGACATTTTGCGTAGGAGCAAAAATACGGATATAGCAATAAGGGTTTTTATATTAAATAAAAATCATATTATCTGTTATAAAACCTGAAGGATAATTCACAGTACCAAATAAAATATTCAAGCTGTCATTTTAGTCTCGAAGTCAACATGAAGTATTATAATAATCCTTTAGATAAAGTACTATAACTTAAAAATCTGTTTTCTAATGATAATTTAAAACTAAAAATAATGGACCAGATATCGAGAGACAACGATTGTAGGCAACTACAAATCCGCTATGTGAAGCAGTGGATTTGTATACTGACCTACACAGTTAACAGCGACCGTAGATTGCCAATAGCAGTGGATGAAAGCTTCGCTGGGCCATTGGCCATTCCAATGAAGGATTGGAACTTTATTTTAATTATTTCAGGGAGGGTTAGTTGACGTAGTATAAGTTTTATGACAAAATTTTATCTTTGTTGTAATTATCAAATTGAACAATAAGAGAATTAATGCAGTATTTGGGTGTTTGATAAAGTATGTCTACCTTAAAACATAATCTGCCACTTGGTACAATGAGGTTAGTCGAAATAATTAAGTGTGATTTAATTGTTTTGTTGTTGTAACAACAATGTAATGTTTTCATCTAGGGCATAGTAAGACAAGTAATGCCTAAGACTTGCTTATTGTTAAGGGGTGTTGTTTAAATGGTTAGCATATTATTAGTATTTTTAATTAAATGATGCAATGTCAAAATTAATGAAGTTCCTAGCTGACCTGCTCTGCTCTTGATTTTTAAACATACATGCAATCCAATAAGTTATTTTGCTTACCATGTTTAAAACACCAATGAAATATATGCATTCATAAAGACATGTTTTTTCTGCTGATCAATCATAGAATCTTACTTGCTTGCTTACGCGGGTAATACTCGATACTCTACAAAAGAGCTACTTGGCGCATCACTACTTTTGTACACTGTTAAATAAAATTGTGTGAGTGAATTGCGCAATACTAGTTACATAGGCGAGGGCGGTGCCGGATACATATCTGCATCTCGCGTAGGAGGTCGCCTGTCCCGGCCGGACTTGAGTTTTGTTGTCGGATCAACAATGTTTTTATGTATGCCATAATTAGACAAGCAACGCATTTAACACATCCTCGTTGTTAAGGGGTGTTATTTAAATGGTTAGCATAGTATTATTATTTTCAATTAAATCATATGCAATGTCAAAATTAGTGAAGTTCTTAGCTAGCCTGCTACTCTTGCTCCGGCCACTTTTAACATATATTGCAGTTTTTTAAACATACATGCAATCCAATTAGTTATTTTGCTTACCATGTTTAAAACACTAATCAAATATATGCATTCATAAAGACATGATTTTTCTACTGATACATCATAGAATCTTACTTGCTTGCTTAACCGGGTAATACTCGATACTCTACAAGAAAGCAACTCGGCGCATCACTACTTTTTTACACTGTTAAATAAAATTGTGTGAGTGAATACCGCAATACTAGTTACATAGGCGAAGACGGTGCCGGATACATATCCGCGTCGCACGTAGGCGGTCACCTGACGCGGCCGGACGGCGAGCGCAAGTGCGAGCGTATGTACCCGGTGCGGTAGTCCATGGCGTCACCGCGCGTCCGGACCCTTGTTGCCTCGCTGCCGACGCCGGCTCCATCTACGCAAACACAAACGTTACAAATAGATGGACACAAGTGTACTATATACACCATATAAATATATTGTATTAACCTCAGCACTGTAGTTAAAAAAATAAGCCGAATCGAGTTATTTCCTTTAGTAAAATTCCCTAACCAAAATGTCTAACTTAACCTATGTGTATCATTATAAGCACTATATGTATAACTAGTTAACAAAATTCAATTAACTTCTTTCAAATTCACAACTTTGGTAGACTTGATACTGAGTCGTCTAGGTAGGTACCGTCTCAGTGCCATATATCGTCCCGTGAAACAGGAGTGTATGCACTTTGTGTTCGAAATGAGGGCACTGTAGCTAGTGAAATTACCAGTATAAGAGACCTAACATTTGTTGTCTCGGGTGACGGGCGCAGTGCGGCGTTGATGGAGGATAATAAACTGTCTATCAGTTGTTGGTCTCCTTCTATGCCGCTCTGTCATGGCGTATCACAATCAGGTGAGCGTCGTGACCGTCCTGTTCAGTTTACAACATAACAATATATATATTGTTATGTTTATGTCCAAGGAAGGCACTTATGAATTTCAAATGAAGCTACCACCGATTCGGGATACAACTGACGGGATAAATCTTACAAAAATAATAAATATACAATTACGATTTTAAGTTTTAATTAACATAATAAACTTGTTCTGCGTAGGGTTATTAGGGTCATGATCCTTTGCCGCCTCAGCGCACTTTCCCATTTTCCCATTAACACCCTTAGAATTCTGTTCGAACTGCCAAGCATTCTGTTTTGGATTGAGAGTATTTTTTTCTAATAACTCATGAAAATCGTTTACGTGAGCATCGGCAAACATGCCAGATGCACTGCAAAATCTTGGCAGTCCCACCAGCACCCAGAACATGTTGTTGTACAGAACCCTCAAAGCGCTATATGTCTTTTGGCTGTAGCTAACCCACAGGCCGCTAGTGTATACGAGCGAGAGCGAAATATAATATCACGAGAGGTAGATAATTTCTCTATGGTAAAAAATTATACTCACTTCAAAAGCCTCATGATGTAATCAGGCCAATTGTCTGGAAACATTACCAGGAAAAATCCAACTGTTATAAGTATTATTCCAGACAGCTTCATACCCTCAAATTGAACTCCATAAAGCACCACGTCTAAGGCTGAAATTAAATAACCATTAAATTATTATCATATTATAGATATAAAATAGATAATAAATTCAGGTCATCGGTTACCTGCAGAAACAGGTACAGCAGTAATAACTCCAAGAGACACAAAGATGTTGTATGTCATATTTCCAAATTGAAACACCAAATGGAACACTGAAACCAAAGGTATTCATAAACTTAGCAATATGAACTTTTTTGAACATCATCATTTTAGTTCTGCTGTCTTATGACTCAGAACTATAGATAATGCTTATATTTTTCGCAATATCTCAACCAACGTGGAAAGTGTAGACGGCAATACGCGTGAATGAATGCTTTGTGTTGCCATCAAGTCTATTCAAAGTGGAATATTCCCTGACATTTGGAAAGAAACTGGATAAACCCATTCCTAAACACAACACAACAGTTTCCCAAATGAATTGAAAGATCTTCAAGCTATCAGCATTCTGCTGATTCTCTCTTAGGTACTTGAGAGTCATTTGCCAGCAACTAACCGAGTACTTGGATAGAAGCAATATTATACCATAGAAGCAGTCCAGTTTTCGAGCAGGTTGTGGCACTGCTACTGCGCTTTTACCATGAAAAGTATATCATGTTTACACTATATGGCTAGAGCTTATTTTTGTCTTTTCAGTAGGTATTTAGCTGCTGGGTTTTTATTTATTTTCATTAATATACATACCAAGAAGAGCAACGCTTGCTACCAGGAGATGAATCCAGGGCATCCTGTGTGAAGGTAACAATTCAGAGCCAGTAAGGTACAGCGCAAGGCACACTGGCCACATCAGTGATGCATTGACTACGCCCAAGATTGAGAAGAACAATGCACGCTGCCCAGAGTTCACCTCACCCATTACTTTTCTAAATAGCACCTGAATTAAATACAAACAAATATTGTTAAAATCATTTTGAAATCAATGCAAAAGCAGAGCGTTGGTAGCTCATTGGTGTGGATGAACTGTTGACTTCTGATGTTGCAGGTTTCAATCCCACCACATACATATGTTTATTTAATACTCTTATGGTAATGGAAAATATTGTGAGGAAACCTGTGCATGCCTGTGAAGAGATTCAAGGGTTGTGCGTGAATTCGGCTAATCAGCACTGAGCCCGCTTAGACGAATAAGGGTTGTATTCGGGTTTGTGCACTTTGGTAGGGACATAAATGAACTAATGATGAACTATGCAAAATAAAAAGTTTGATTAATAATTTTGCTTGTACAGGTTTATTCAATATATCTACTACATACCTTAAATATACCATATCCAGCTGCAGCACAAGCTGCTAACACAACCCCACCCAAAGTTGAGCTCCCAGTTATTCCATCCATATATGCCAACAATGCAATTCCTGTATCACACAATATTGCAGCTACAATCTGTAAAATATATTTCAAATACATTTATTTACTACACCTGAATATTTGTCAATATTAATTATTCCTCAGCTTTTTGTTTTCAAGATTTATTCTAATTAAGTGGTGAAATTTTAATACCAACCCTGACTCCAACAAACTGTTCATGAAGAATAACCCATGACAACAGATAGATGCATGAAACATTGGTCGCAAACAAGGCTACCACATCAGTACACAGCAAGATCTTTAGGGAGTATGTGTACATGTAAATTGTGACCACCCACAATAAACAGAATAGGCCACAGCGACTTATGAAGCGAGCTACAAAAAATACACATTACAGTAACAAAAATAAATCAATACATAATATTATTACAAAGGTCAGTGTCTTTATCAAATATACTTAGAATACAAATAAGATTACCAAATGTGAACCCCTTGTCTCTGAAGTCGGTGAAAGCATCATACACAATATCATTAGCCGATTTACACTTATTATGTATTAACATCACAATCAAATAAAGGGGGTAAAAGAATATGAGCCAGTTGGTGCAAAACCATGCTGTGAAGAATGGAGCATTGTACAGGTTCTGAAAATAAAAATATTTATGAAATATGTTTTTACATCAACAGCAATAAATCTTATGAAGTACAATAAAACTTTAAAGAACTGTATGATTAAAATATTAAATCTTCAAGTTGACTTGTCACTTACATGTGTATGAATTCTTGTAGTATAGTTGTTATATATAAATGAAGCTTCAGTACTTAAAAATCCATATGTACTTGGGGAATATTCCTCCAAGTACATATGCTTAATGCAATGTGTTGCTGTCACCCAAGAAACAGTGAGTATAAGTGTGACACAGATGCCATAGTATATCTGCAATATAATCATGTTAATAATAAAACCTGCAATTCATTAATGGAACATTTCAAGTTGTAAAGAGATTTTATTATATAAATAAGATTTTATTTCACATATTAATATTAACTTGCCAATACCAACCTTCTTAGCAAACCTTGAGCAACACGATCTAGGACATTTCTTGTCGCGTAATTGCCTTTCTTCATCCTGACTGCTGGTAGCAGATTCACTATATGCCTGCTGCAGCGATGGCTGTGTAGTTAGCGGCGGCGCAGAACAGATGGAAACCTGAGGTGTGAGCGGCGCACGAGAGCTCAGTGGGGTTGGAGGTCCATTTGGCCGCTCCCTGTCTCCTTCACCACTACCGCGCTCACTTTCCACCACCTCCTCACTTGTAATTATCACAGAAGGCGCACGAACCCGCTTTGGGTTGAAAATAGTCGGTAGGTCACCGTCTCTTGCCATATTGTCGCTAATAATACTTTAAATGCATCGCTAAACCAGGAAAACAGCCCAAACACCAAACATTTATCAAGTCAATCCCTGATGAATATTCTTGAATGATTAGGAAGAGATACCAGCAGATCTCGTTTTGTAAAAATCATGATAACATCGACGACTATAATGCCGATCATTTTGCTTGCATTTAAATTACGGAGCTTCATTGCTAAGATACACTATTTCATTGTAAATTCTATATTTGAAATTTTGTTTTGATAGATCGAATTATTTCTTCATTTTCCAACCATTTCATGAGATTTTATCAGTTGTGTTGCCAGCTTAACGCATCCGCAACTTCCGCAAGCCTTAAAATAATTATCTAGAAAAATAAAAAAACACATATTTTTAATATTTATGTCGTAGCTTAATAGTATTGGGCATTTGCAACAACAAGAACTCTTGACTGTAACCCTTTTATTTATTAATATTTTTGACCCTGGGGATACACTAACAAAAAATTACATTAATTAACGCGTTGATAACTCGTGATAAGCGTTAACTTAAGGTGTGGCCACCGCATAAAGTAATATTCGTTAGGAATATAATATTGTATAATATTGTACCTGGGACAGGTTGTCCAAATGGGTAGTTCCAACCTCGAGAAGGAGGTTTCTCGTCGAATCCAATTAGGATGGGCAGCGTTCGGGAAGTTAAGGCAGATCTTTTTGTCCAAAATACCTCAGTGTCTCAAGACGAAGGTCTTTGATCAGTGTGTGTTGCCAGTTATGACATACGGAAGCGAAACGTGGTCGCTCACTTAGAGCCTCTTGAATAGACTCAAGGTTGCTCAGCGTGCTATGGACTAGGTTAGGTGTCTACCTACGTGATAAAATCCGAAACGAGGATATCAGTAGGAGAACTAGGGTGACCGACATAGCCCAGAGGATTAGCAAGTTGAAGTGGCAGTGGGCAGGGCACATTGTGCGCAGAACCGATGGCCGATGGGGCGGAAAGGTTCTCGAGTGCCGTCCACGTAACGGAAAGCGAAGCGTAGGCTGACCCCTAACCAGATGGACGGATGATCTGGCTAAGGTGGCGGGTAGCAGATGGATGTCAACTGCTAGGGATCGGCCTGCGTGGAAATCATTAGGGGAGGCCTTCGTTCAGCAGTGGACATAATTAGGCTGAAATGATGATGATGATATAATATTTATTACGGAATAAATAAATACCAGTTTTTAGTATCAGAAAGGAATACCCTTTCTTAAACAAAATGCAACACCTATAATACCCAATGTACTTTAAATGCAAAAATAAAAGTAGGCAATCTTATTCTATACATCATAATACACGTGCGATCCTTATGCTTCAACGCATTCATTCTTCGCGATAATCTCTTTGATGTACCGACAGTCGAGTTATCACCAAACGGTAAACGGTGTACAACGCCGTTTACCGTTTGAATAACATTGAAAATTATCACGTTTATATGGTGGCCACACCTGTGGTAAACGCCCATCCACGCTATCATGTAATGACATTTTCCGTTAGTGTGGTCCCATGGTGATAAGTGCTGAACGTTCCTGAACGTTACGAAGTGACATAATCCTCATCTTTCTTTTGATTGGACTATATTGCATAAAAGATTTTATTTGTTGCTATTGATTGGTTGTCTGCTATTACGGCGTGATTTTTATTGGTTGTGATTCAATTTAAATATTTTCCAACAAGAATTGGTAATTTGGTATTGCTATGCTTAAAAAAAATTAAAAAACCTATTTATTAATTAAATGATTTAATAATTATTATTAATTTTTAATCCATTTATTAAACTATTTTTATCAGGGTGAAAATTAATTTTCAAAAAATTCGATGGCAAGTTCTCTTCAACCTAAGTTCGGCAGTTTTCCGCCAGAGGGAGATAATTGGTTAGCCTACTTGAAGCATCCGGGAACCTCGCCATAGTAGTAGACATGGCGGGTATCAACCTGGCTAAATGACGAAATAAATTTTGTTTGCTAATATAAGAACGTGTTAATTTCGTAGAAAAAGTGTTGATACTAAAAGACTAATTAAGTTATATTGGTTTAGGACAAAAATGCAGAATGTTGGACAGTCTGAAAACCGAAATATCGATAAGGTGAAGTTGCAACTTGATGTGGTAAAATCGTCCACTCCTCAGAGTTCGGCTTCAAGTCCGGCCAAATCTGAAACCGAAACGTATTCAGGAGCCCCTGCCAAATACATGACGGACTCTTCGGAAAGCGAGGATGACTCTGTATCCGAGGTAAAATGTGTTTTGTTTTCGGCAGAGGCGGTAGCAATGAGGGAATGTGATTATCTGTACCGCTCTAAATACTGCAAGGGACATCTTGTACATGCCTAGTTTAGCCGTACAACTTATTTTTTCAAAAAAGTCATGCGCCTATAATGTTTTCGCGACAGTTATTATGCTCAACGTGTTATTACGAGTAAAATGATTGCACTCCCTCTAGAGTACGTTGCTTGCCAAATATTCCGTAAAACGTCAGAAAGTCTTAAGTACGTACGTACTACTGAGTAATGCATTCAATGAAATTATTTATGACTGCCGCTCCTAGACAATATTCAATTGATTCTTTGTTATTTCACGAAAATATCTGGCTAATTTGTCGTAAGATTCTGTTCATTGTCTATTTGTGTTTTGGTTATGGATTGAACTACGGTGGCCATGTTTCTCGAATCACATGCATTTCGAAGTAGTAAAATGATAAATTTCTTGTTTTAGTTTAATTATTTTCGTCGAAAAGTTATGATTATATAATTTACATTGAAATCCATCACCAGTGTTGTTAAATAGTGGTGTCTCTTATATCATCATTCCCACGAAAAAACTGCATAAAGCAATATAATATTCGCGCAAAAAATATGTTTACTGGTGAATTACAAGGACCATTGTCAGTAATTGTTAGGGTATGAACATGTCCTCATGCACCACATTGTCAGTACTCACAAGTTTTTCATTGGTGTTATAGATCTTGCTGGCTTGTTTGTGCCTAAGCAGGCCAGACCTGTTGGTAAGTCGAAGACAACCTTACTGAATGCAGAGGGCTTCACCAACACCAATTGCTGTGGCAGTTTGACTTACAGCTAACCTGCATAATGTGTGTGCGATGGACAATTACCTACCTATCACTGTTTTGGTTTTATTGATGTTGAATGGTCCTTGTGATTCTAACAATTTGTCTCAATCCCATCATTGCCTGTATTATAACACTAATCAAGATATAGTTGCTGTTACCAAAAAATAATCTATGAAATATGTATATGCATATTAAGGGCAAATAACCTAGGCATCCATTTAAATAACTAAACAATAATGTTTTGTAACTTGTGCTATGTGATTTATCTGTATGTATTTAACTAAACTTGTCATTGTAAATTTTACTTCACTTACCTGTCTGTAAGAAATAGTGACAGTTATTTTAGCAAAAGATAAACCATGTACAGTTCTAAATACTCAGTGCTGCTTGTATTCTAAATTGCTACTTGTTTAGTAACATGTAAAATGCCTAAATAATTCCAGTTAAATAAAGATTCTCATAAATATGCGCAATTTAAAAAGGTAAATCATGATAATCTGTTACCAGGCGGAAATGGATGAAGAAGGTGGTGGTGCAGAGTCATCCAAATTTCAACTCTCTCATGATGACCTAGAGCGAGCAGTTGATCCTGAAATGCAAGCAAGGCTTGAAGCCCTTTTGGAAGCACCGGTGAGTTATTTGTTTTACTTAAATGGTTTGCGATTAAAGATAATTTGAAGTTGACAATAAAAGTTACATTAGACAATTAAATTTATTAACCTCAACTTATCTTGTGATATAGGCCTCTTCCAAACATTTATAAGGTCTCTTGCGGTTTGTGTCCAGTTTATTCCCCCTATTTTTTTCAGGTCATCTGCCCATTTAAGAAATAGTCTATCCCTCTCTTCCATTTGCCATATATCTTGATATGATATCAAATATCTCAAAATGTTCTCATGACAACTACACAGGAGTAAAAATAAGTTCGATTTTTATCATATTTATAGACATACTTTGTCCTGGAAAGAGTTAGATGTATAATTGTCTAAAAATAAAGAGATATGATGTCATAAATGAATTGAGACAAGTATGATTTTACATACTTTTACTTAAATTCAAAAACTGTCATTAATGTTAAACAATCATGATATAAGCAGTCTTGGGTACATATTTTAACTGTAAATAATATTTTTGTTGAAAAACACATAAAACAACAAATAATATGAAAATATTAACAATCTCCAATGTCACTGCATTCTTATTACAATAATTAGTATTGAAACATGTCTTTTTCTATTATACACTGTTTTATGTATAAATATAGATTAAGATTCTTTACAAATTAATTGCTCATTTATATATTTCGTTTGTAAACTACAAGTTCATTTATATTCTAATTCAAAATGCATTTCTCGAAAATAAGCATGTTGTTAGCTAACGTGACATAAGATTGTAATTGTATAATTGCTTATTTCTTTTAATATATTTTATCCTTATTTCTATCTTATTGACTATTTTTACAACTCTTGTTTATCTATGACATGTTTCTAACACAGGGAATCTTTTAAAAGTGTATTTCTTATAATCTATTTTAGTAACAACTATTCTGATGACTTTCTATCATCCAGAAACTAGTACCACTTTTCAGTCTCATTTTCTAACTATATACTGTTTGACATATGTGTTTTCTACATTTTAATAATAATAATAATTTATTCCTTACCAAACACATAGAAGATTACATGTTAACAATTTTATGGTAGGTTGACACCTGCACTAGGATGGATTCTGTATAACAATACATTTTATATTAAAAAATCATATGTACCCTTAGCTAGTAAAGGAAAAATTTAAAAATAAAGAAATATAATGAAAAGGAAATAGTATACATACCTAATCAGGAATAAAAAAGAAGCAACATTAAATAATAATTTAGTGTTTGTGTTTGCGTGTGTGTGTGTATGTATGTACGCGTATTTTCATGTCCGTGTTTGTAAGTTGTTCGTCGTGTGAGACTGTATGTTTGTAAAAAATAGTGTATAACAATTTAATAATGTTGATATGTGCGAGAAAGTTCTATCAATAGCTTTTCAGTGGAATGGTAATTAACACTTACATTCCTATATAATTTTTTTGCATTCAATTCTTAAATAATTTATTTTTATCTAAACTTTGTATACTTCTTATGTCTACTTTGTTTACTTACATAATGTTATCTAAAGTAACTTTGTATGGATGTTTGAAATTTTGATTTGATGAAAACCGAGTCTAAAAGACTGAAGTGTTTTATCGTAATCAAAAACTACTTCATTGATATAGTCCTCATTGTGGGTCACACACTTTTTGTGGAATTTGTTTGCGCTTATGAAGTTTATAAACCGATAATAAACCTTAAGTTGAAGGCGTGACGGAACGGTTAGAGATGTCGGAAATGCACGACGTCACATGTGAGCAGATGCGCCAGTCGCAGCCTACATGTGGATCAAGTTATAAGAAAACTATTTTCATTAATGCATTAATTTTACTTGTTATTTGTTAAGTATGTTTTCCTTTTTATTTATATTTTTGAATTTGGTATTATTTCACAATAATTTAATGGTTTCATACTTCGAAAATTAAAAATCGCCACCATTTATAACTTTGCCTCTGTCTGTCCAGACCCTATTTTTCAGGAACACTTGTAAATATTGTGTTGAAATAAATGCTTTGTATACAAAATAACACTCTCTTTTTCGCGTTAATACATGTTTGCTTACTTAGACTACTTAATACAAGACCGCGTCGTTTATATCGCATAGAACTCATCAAAATTCGTAACGTCAATTGTATACTTTTGGTGATAAATCATAAAAAAGAAGTTATAAAGAGTCATATTTTATTTAGTCGGTGGTTCTGAATTGTTGCCTTCCGATCTCGAGGGTGCAGGTTAAAATCCCTCCACGCACCAATGTATATTCCAAATTTCGTGAGGAAACCTGCGCACGCCTGCGAAGAGATTAAGAGGTTGTGTGTGAATTCGGCCAATCCGCATTTTGTGTCCATCAAAATTTGTCCAAACATTCGTGCGACAAAGGACAACTATCATCCAAATGTTGTCATTTTTTAATCAATAGACATACTTCTAATAACTGTTTATAAACTGAATTTTAACGAGCTTGTTTCAATTTCACACAACCCATGCGGAGAGTCTCTGACTCGCACTTGACCGGCTTTATGGAAATTGCACTGAAAGGTGACACTGGCATAGAATAGCCTTATAACTGAAATGAATTTATCTCTTAACCCGTTTAGATTCATTTCATATGCAACTGCTAGCTGTAGTGGCACATCCGTTCTTCAGGCATATCACACGGCAATTTGTATGATTGAACATGACGATTTCTTAGCCACTATAACGTTGTACAACTGGCTTGCAGATGTCTAAGGTGAAATGTATGCCTCTACTTTTTATATCTTTTATTTGTCTTAAGAGGACAAACTAACGTAGGTCAGAAAAAAACTATGTGGGCTAACCAGCTTCGCGAAAGCTCGTAACTCGCGTCGTGACGCGTTTTTTTTATAGCGATTGATAAGGCATTCATGATATTACTATTCCCAAAATTTTACATATAAGTATGTTCACACTAATATACTGGCACAATTGAAATAATTTAATTTCGATAGAGTTGCAAACCTATTAACTAGCTATTTGATAAACAAAAGCTGTACATATAAGTGTAGAGGATTTAATCGTGCTTCACAAGTTTGCTGAATTATGGTAATTAACATGACGCTTTAATTCAATGATACAACAACTTTTTATTTATTGTAGTTAAAAATCATGGAATAACCTATCGACTGATATCTGGTACCTTGACCTTTCACTACGCGTAACTGCATTTACTACTGCCATTTGTGTCTACCTATAGTCTATTTAACAAAATCGATAGCGCGGGACTGTGGCGTATCGTGAAAGCTTATATTAAATATAGGAAACAATTATTCCGTGATGTGAAAACTGCATGATATTATTATTATAAAAAAAACGAATAATTAGTAAGTATTTAAATGTGTCAATGGTCTGTGTTAGAAAGTGGCAAACATCATTATAATTGCATCACTGCTGAACAAAAGCATCCAATAATATTTCCACGCGGTCCTTACGGAGTCCCTGGCATTCCAAATTCGTTATCGGTTCACCTGTTTAAGAGACCGCCCTTCTCATTATTTGACGTTCATTAACGTAGCCCTCTCCATACCAACACGTAAGAAAACTTTGCCTTATAGTTTTAAGTACGTATACGTTTTGCTAGTGTAGAACTTACACTACACGATGTTCTAACATTTTCGTCTTGTATACTGAGGTATGTATGACATAAAGATTTTCTGTGATTTCTCAAACGTAGCCCATTCTAAGTGGATTCGACGAGAACTTTAACCCACACAGATTGGCTACTTGTCCTAAGTGTTTATATTTATCTTTTACTTGGAAAACAAATTTAACGAATTATGCCGTAACACTGAACACTTGAACTAATTTTATTTACTATTTTTTTTATAAATATTGAATACAATATTTTCTCACACAAACTTAATAACTAAAAAACCATCAATAGGTAGCTTTGTAATGCGGGTACTGGACCCCTCGTTAAGGTTAAACTGATATGGGCGCGCACAAAATGTAAATATGAATGTGCATTCAAAATGCCAGTATTGATTGTATTTTAATTGAGGAGACATAAAAATGATAAATTTTAGTGGGTAAAACTAAAGAGATTACTCATAGTCAATCTGTAGTTTTATTATTCAATTGGTAACTTAAGCTACGTGATTACTTGAAACGACACTGCAAGCCTTCGAGAATCGAATTATGTATGCAGGTTTTTTTGGTTTTGACTTTAACAGATGTATATTCCAAGTTGTCATGGTATAATCTCACTCTAATAGTGTTCGCGGCGAAATTCTGCCCATCGCGTTGGTTGTGTGTGAAGTGTAAACGCATCCACCAAGCGCAATGTTTTCGTTTGCAAATAACTAAATGGAGTCTGACACCGTAACCTATTTCGGGAATGTCTGTAAGTAGGCTAGCTTATGTGTCCAAGCTTAGTCGAACGGAGCCTTTTTGTTTTGAAACGTCAGATTGTAGAGTTCGCGTTTGATTGTAATAGAGAAGGATAGTCCAGTATATCAATCATATGGTTACTTTTTCTACGTCCTTTTCATCAGGTTCTATGACCTTTTGTTATAAAACATACAAAGCATAAGTCTTTTTTTTACATCAATTGCATATGTTCATTATTCTTCTTAGGGTATCGATGGCAAATACATAACCATACTCTGTAAGCACAAAAGCTATAATGACAGCGTTGTCGGCATCATGAAATCATTACCGCCATCTTTTAAAACAGTATTATTTTAATGATACGTCTGCATTTTTGTACCAGAAAAGGCGAAATAATATTATTTTGATACTATTTTTAGAGATGGCGGTCAGCCCTCTGGACTGTAGTCATACAGGGTAGGTAAAATATATGAAATAAGAATAAAATAATAATTATAAAAATCCAATTCACATTACAACTGGCTAAGTGGCTAGCAGCCAAAAGTGCCGATCGATTTTCTATTATTTTCCCGCGGCAGCATACACCGCTAAATAAATCTTTAAACGAACTTCCTTAAATAGACACATGGGATAGTATACTAATATTTATTCGTGTGTTTTATCACTAGATTAAAAAAAATACAAAATATAACTAAAACATTTGGACCTTAACACCTTAATAATATTTTAATCTCTTTTGTATTTTAGACGGAAGGAACCTAAGCAAAACCTGAAGAGTAAAGATCGAGACAAAGATGCTTATGATTTATACTATTTAATTGTATTTTTATCAAAAACGTGGGAGAACAATCTCGGCTCAATAATATATTTAATAAGCTTAGATCCTACGCATGTCTGCTCTTGGAATCTTAGAATTTCTAAGAGAATAATGTGAAAATTAAAATATAAATTATTTCTCATATTTTACAAGATACTTAAAATAGGTATACGGTATCCTGCCCATCATCATCCTTCATGTCCCAGTTTACTTGGGGTCGGCGCAGCTACTTGGAGTCACTTAGAACTATTTTGCTAGACATAGTTTTAATGTCTGGTTTCATACATCTATTATTAGGCCTATGAGTATATCATTCCCCTCCACCCTAATAATTGTATAATAATAAAAACTTGAGTAGACTTTTTTTTCTGTAAATTATTTCAAAATACATAATTACTTTCGTATTTCGTATGAATATTTATATATTTATTTTGGTCTTCTTAAATCAATAGGGCGTCGGTGGTTGACTGGATAGCCTTGGTGGCTCATTGGTTTGGACTGTTGCCTTCCGATCTGAAGGATGCAGGTACAAATCCCGCCACGTACCAATGTCTTCGAACTTTCGAAATCACATGTGAATTTGAACATTTGTGTGTGAACCTCGGCGGGGACATGTAATGACCTGATGATGCCAGGAAAATAGAAAATGACTTTTTAAATACATAAGAAACGAAATACGAAAGAAGTGATCTACAAAGAAATAAACACATCGACATACATAATCACGTTATATTAATACAATACGACCTACGGCATATCCATTGAGCTCGGTCAATATAACAATACATTAATTTACATAAATTCCTTGTTTGTTTAACACAATCAGCTTTTACTGATATTGGCAGCAATATACCTTTGACATATTGTTGGTTTCTTTAGAAAACATAAACCCAATCCGTTAAATGTCGTATTATCAATGAAATATATTTTAATATTTTGAAACAGCCTTTATAATTTTTATATATTAGCAGTATGTAAAAATATAAATTATGGTGAGCGCCAAGCTCGAGTACTGTTCAGATATTTGTCGTCTAGTATAATAGTTGTTAAGCGTGCAAGTAGCACGTGCCGCCTTTCCCTAGCTGATGTATGCGATTTGTATCACTACACTACGCACTGCATTTATTATACTTGATTTATGCTCGCCGCTAATTTGGACCACAGCTATTCTCGGTAACATTTCATAATTATTGTATGAGACTTTTCTTTTGACTGAATGCATAGGAATATGCACGAATGGTTTTTATTCTTGAAAGGCAACATCAGTGTTTATCAATTTTTATAAATTACAAGCAACTGTTACTAAATTTTTTTTTCTTTTAAATATATATTTCTATTATTTGTTCAGTTAAATTTCGTTTTATGGAAAAGTAAAGGCAACTTATTTTACTTAAGAATAGGAAACCAATAAAAATACTTCATAGCTATCCATTAGTTGTTGTTTTATAATAAATTACGTCCTAACTTAGTTGACATGTATTTTGTTAAGCGCTATAGCGATACGTTAAAACAACACGAATTTCCTACTGTATAGACACTATATTCATCTTATTGCAGTTTAAGACTGAACGTAGGTCTCCCCTAGTAGGGTATTAAATTTAGGTCGCCGTACCTAATGGCCGGGAAGACCTGGAAAATTACTGTAACATATTATTATACTAGGTGGAAGACTATACCCAGTCGTCTAGGTAGGTGGTGGTACCTGGCAGTGCCGTAAAAGCAGAGTGCTATGCACTTTTATGTTTTAGGATTATGGCACTGAACCTAGTGTGTAATTACCGGGGAAACATGATATCTATTTTTCTCGTGTTATGGACGCAGTTTGGCATAGAGAATAATAACTGTCTATCATTTGTTCGTTTTTTTAACTACGCTCTCTCTGTCATGGTCAGACGTATCACTTACTATCCTGGTGAGCGTCCTGACCGTCCTGTAAATAAAAATGGTGGACATGGTGCATTGTTAAGATTTTAATAAAGGAAAAATCTTTTGATGTTTATTAATCCGGGCATAATAAATATTGGCCGGACTGGCAACCAAAAAGTCTAACTAAATCCGGCTTTATCCGCCTGATACCTAGCGTCAGATATCCTGGCTTCCACTTTGTTCGTAGACACTATTGTGAAAAAAATTGTCACATTTATCAATATCACTTATCTATGCAATGTAAACACAAGTAAATTTAAAGAAAGCAATATGTAGTCTACCATCTGCGAAATGACTCGTGTAGCCTGGAGGAGAATAATCGTAATACAAAAGTGTCATGAGAGGTACGTTTGTGCCAGCAGGAATCGGCAAGTTGTCTGGCGAGGGCAAGCATCTGGCAGACCCGGAGGTGCTCAGGCGGCTGACGTCGTCGGTGTCGTGCGCGCTGGATGAAGCGGCTGCGGCGTTAACGCGCATGCGCAGCGACCAGCCGCCGGCGCACCATCGCCACCACCACCAGGACAAACCGTAAGTGGCCCTGATTCCTCCATTAGTCTTATTTTTTTATATTGAACGCATTACTGCTTTAGTTTACGTCCCTAACTTATTTCACTGTAATGTAAGGCTTAATTATTTTACATTGAAGTAGCTAAGTTTGTTATTGATGGAGATTAAAATGTGATGAACTGTGTGTATTTTTGGTATATTGTCAAAGTTGTCATTAAACCGAAATGATTGTTACTAGGACTTGTATCATTCCTAATCTAAGTTATTATTTTAATATATTTTTGTGGAACTTTAAAAAAAATTTTGTAACACATTTAATTTCATCATTAAATTCTGACTCGTTCCTCATGGTAAAATAATGAAATAGACTTCTTTCTATTAAAATTATTATATCTGTCATTTCAATCATGTTAGATACTCTTACGTTTTCATAGGATAATACTTGTTTTTCGGAGACTATTATTTATACCTTCTTTGGTATAAGTATGTTAAAAAAGGCCCAATAACTAAAATAATAGCTGTGTTGAAATTACTTATTTATGAGATAGTGGAGTATTAGGAAATGTGCAAGGTTTCCCTTACCTAGTATCTTGATATAGCCAGTGTTGTGTCTGGGGAATGACCCAATTCTAAATGCTACTTCTATTCCATATTTAGACAGTCGTTGTTTGCACCACGCTAGTTATGTGTGTCAAAGCTTAAACATTAATAATTGTGTGGCTATATTTATAATGTATAAGTGCTCATTGCAAGCCGAATAAATGGATTTTGACTTGACCGGAATATAAGGATAACCCATTTTTATTTAAAGCGCGATCAAGGTAATTTTGAACGCATTTCCTTAGTTGTCATTCATAATTCAACATTCAATGAATACGTGTCTGGGTCTGTTGTTTAAAATGATGAAAATCCGAGAATTGAGTTAACACGTGCCGTAGATTTCTCGATTCGACAGTGATCGAGTTCAACTCTCATTGTCGTTTCGATGAGACGCGGTCTACGATGATTTCGAAGCTTTGATCTTATCTGATTGTTTTTGATTGTTGTTTCTATCGTTAAGTTAGTTTAAGATTGTGTTGAATGTGTTTTTTGACAGTACCCAATGTGGGTCGACAGCGACGGTACTACGCGACGTGGCGTCGTCGGTGGGGGCGGACGGCGCGCCGTCGTTGGCCGAGGCGTGCTCGGACGGCGAGTGGGCACGGTCCGCAAATTGCTGACGGAAGGCCGCTCGGTACACGAGACCACTGAGGAGGGCGAGTCATTACTGTCGCTCGCGTGTTCGCGGGGTACTATGAACTGCTCAGTGCTCCTCGCGATGCATGCAAGTGTGGAAGACCGGGGCATTAAGGTCAGTAGTGAATGCAAAGTAAATATAAAACTTTTAGACTTATCTGGTGCACCGTTCTGGTTCCACTCTGATTTTTTCTAACCCTTCAAGACTTTTAACGTCGCACATTCGCATGTGTATGAAAGCACTTCAAATCGCAGATTACCCGATAGTTGATCTCGTACATCATTTTAGTCCAATGAGCCGGATAAATTTTTGCCTTCTGAATTGAACACGCAGACCTAAGCGATTTCTTAATGTCACACAAGAGGTTATTATAATATTTGTTGTAGGGTGACTGCACGCCACTAATGGAGGCGGCGTCAGCGGGCCACGTGGACATAGTGCGTTTGTTGTTGGCGCACGGCGCGGACGTGAACGCCGTGTCGGGGTCCGGCAACACGCCGCTCATGTACGCCTGCGCCGGGCGGACACGAGGACTGCGTGCGGGCGTTGCTAGAGAACGGCGCCAACGTCGAGGACCACAACGAGAACGGCCACACGCCGCTCATGGAGGTACATGTGTACACAGTATGCCACCAAATAGATCGAATTATCTTCTTATTCGCAGCTTGATCGACAGCGCTCCTTTTACTGGCGCGGCCTGTAGCTACTGCAAACATAAAGGCCATCTGCGGCGACTTCACGGGGCAAGTCACCAAGTGGCGAACCCAGATCACACAGCCTTAACTTGTATATCGTTTACAAGAAGAGGTACTCAGGGATGATAAATGTATGGATAATATCGATTTTTTATTAAGTTAGTCAGAAATTATGTGTAATGGGTTTGGTGGTAAGTTACAACTGGCCCTCAAGGGTCAGGGGCCACTTTCTCAGGAAGGTTCGATTATAACATTGTAGGCCCGAATCATCTGTGGTCTGACGAAATAGATCGATTTCGTGCTCCAGAGAACACGTCAAGCCATCGATCCCGGCTACAATCTTAGTATATTAGATATTAACACTGGTGGGTGTTCAACCGCATTGGGTGTAACATCCGCATTGGGTCAGCGTGGTCGGTTACGGCCCAAATGTGTCGTCAAATGTTCCATCTAACAGTCGGGTTCGTGGTACAATGCAGGCGGCGTCCGCCGGCCACGTGGGCGTCGCCAAGATCCTCCTGGAGCACGGCGCCGGCATCAACACGCACTCGAACGAGTTCAAGGAGTCGGCGCTGACGCTGGCGTGCTACAAGGGCCACCTGGACATGGTGCGGTTCCTGTTGGCGGCGGGCGCGGACCGCGAGCACAAGACGGACGAGATGCACACGGCGCTCATGGAGGCCAGCATGGACGGACACGTCGAGGTCGCGCGGCTCCTGCTCGATTCTGGTGCACAGGTATGTACAATACTTGCCATTGTAAAAAAAAACACCGTAACGTGGGAAAGAAAATACGATTTTTTTTTCTGGCTCTCAAGTCTTTAGTAACTAATCATATTATAATCCCGTTTTTGGAATGTGCCTCCAGTACAATGAAATTCTAAAGTCGGCTAGAAACATTGAAATAGTTAACTTAACACTGCCTCGGTTTTATAGACAAATTGTATTGCACCCAAACAGTCCATGTAAGGTTAATTTAAATTTCTAGGTTTAGTTTAAATTAATTTTTATAATGGTATCTGTTTCTGGAACAAACTTATTTGCTACATTATCATCATCAGCTCATTGAATTCCAACGAGAACCTGATCCCTTCATATTGCAAGGCAACAGTCCATACCAATTAGCCACCGACGGATTATGCGATATACACAGTGCATTCAAAAAGTTCCGGGACAATTTTTTTTTACGAAAGGAGAAAAGAGCTAGGAAAAAAGTTTTTATTTAATTTTCAACATAGGGGGGGGACCCCTTCTCTACACAAATTTTACAGCGGTCGTACAGTCGTTGGAAGGCCCGCGAAAATTCTTCTTCGGAAATGGCCTTGAGTGTGGCGGTCACTCCTCGTTTTATGGCCTCTACATCCTGAAAACGCTCGCCCTTCATGGCAATTTTAATCTTGGAAAAAGAAAAAAGTCCGCTGGAGCCAGATCTGGTGAGTATGGTGGTGGCGGATCACAGTAACTAATTTTTGGCCAAAAATTGTGAAACGAGGATCGAGGAATGAGAGGGCGCATTGTCATGCAAGAGAAACCAATCGCCACTACTGTAAAATTCTGGCCTTATGCGTCGAATCCGCTTCAAAAGTCTGTCCAGCACATCTTTATAAAATGCTGCATTCACCGTCTGGCCGGTTGGCACAAACTCGCTGTGGATAATTCCATGAGAATCGAAAAAAGAAATGAACATCGTTTTGATTTTGGATTTGGTTGCGCGAACTTTGAGGGGCCGTCCATACCACTCGAAAACCTTGCTTCGGCTTAAACAATCCTCGCCATATGCAGTTTTTAACATTTGATAAGTTTCGGAACCACTTTTTCCCAATTTGAAACAAAATTTAATAGCGGCACGTTGCTCCATTTCGCAAATTGTGACCGACCGATATAAACACGTTTACTTCAACCAAACAAAACTTCACTTGAATGAATGAGGTAAGAGCGCTGAAATCTCGAATGTAGATAGTCGAAGGATGATATTAACTAGTTCCAACGTTGCGCGATAGATGACGCTGATCGTTGATTTTATAGAAATTTAGTCCCGGAACTTTTTGAATGCACTGTGTAATCCAAAGAATTGGTTTTATCCCCTGTCGTCTCCATGTTCAACTCTTGAACTGATGCTATCCAAAGGTAGCGAGAATTTTACAACAATAAAAATACTGAATGTTTCAATCATCAGGTGAACATGCCAACGGATAGCTTCGAATCACCGCTAACTTTGGCGGCGTGCGGTGGGCACGTGGAGCTCGCGATGCTTTTGCTCGAACGCGGGGCCAACATAGAGGAAGTCAACGACGAGGGGTACACACCTCTCATGGAAGCCGCTAGAGAAGGTTAGTAGACAATTGCTTGAAACTAATTCTCCAAAAAAAATCTCCACTACTGATGAGGCATCTCCAGGATATTAATATATATGATTAGAAATAAATAGTGATATTAAATAATCAATTTATTTTCCTATAAATTTATCTCCAAATATTTTTATGCAGTTTTTTTTATTCGAACCATCTAAACAAACCTCTTCATAAAAACGTAGAAAGAGGTATGTTTAGATAGTACAAGCATTTGGAGCATTTGAGTGAAAGAAGAAAAGCAAGGTGTGTTGATTGTGTGAATGTGCATGGACGACTGAACGACTTACCTTCACTAAATTCAGGTCAAATTCTGAAGAAGAAGCCAGAAAGACTAAGAGATAGAGTTAATATACGAAAGATTGATGGATGTGAAAGAAGCTAGAAAAGTATGTATGTCATTTGTATACACGAGGCGGGTACGTCGACAGAAGGATTCGGATCATCATCATCAGCTCATTAAACGTCCCCACCGAGGAGCACGAGCCTACCCGTATAGGGTGATTAGGCCCTTAGTGCCACGCGGGCCGCCAGTCCGGATTGGCGACTTCACACACAACCTTCGAATCTCTTCGCAGGTGCATGAAGGTTTCCTCACGATGTTTTCCTTCACCGTAAGAGCGTCGGATAAGTACATATATTTTCGAAAATTCGAAAATACATTGGTAGTGTCGGATTTTGAACCTCAGCTCCCGTTAGGAAGGCGACAGTCCACACCACTGAGCACCGACGCTCTTAACCGACTGGAAAAGAACAATTATAGAAAGATTCGAGTGGATTATAGGAAGCTAACAAAGTATGTCAGGATCAAAATAGGCATGAGCTTAATTATTGTTTACGTTATTGTAGGTCACGAGGAGATGGTGGCCCTGCTTCTCGGGCAGGGTGCGTCCATCAACGCGCAGACGGACGAGACGCAGGAGACGGCGCTGACGCTGGCGTGCTGCGGCGGCTTCCTGGAGGTGGCGGACTTCCTCATCAAGGCCGGCGCCGACGCCGAGCTGGGCCGCGTCGACTCCTCTCATGGAGGCCTCGCAGGAGGGACACCTCGAGCTCGTGCGGTAAGGATTTTTTTATGCTTTGATCAACGGGACGGTCAGACCGCTCACCACCAGGTGTGTGCTCTTACCACCAGGTAAGTGATACGCCTGACCATGGCAGAAGCAGTGTTGAAGTGTAGGCCCAAATCCGGCTTCCCCTCCCTGTACCGCTTTCTAATTGAAGGTCGGCTAAGCACTCGTTAATTGTTGCGATTGTTGATTGAAGATTAGGTTTCACATCTGCTTGTTTGTCTACCCATGAAATGAAAAAATAGTTTTAGTCCCTGTCATGTGTTGTATTAAAATAAAATAAAATAAAAAACATTTACAATAGAGTCTAAAAACCAATAAATTTAAAAAAATATTACTGTTTACACAAACATTGTTGTAATGCAAATAATAAAAAGCTCAGCCGACACATCAACGCCTATCACGGAGACTACATTTTACTGCGGGAAAAAAATATTTTATACGAATGGGAACACCGCGGGGCATATCTAGTTGGTTAATAAATGTATTTGTACACGCAGGTACCTGTTGAACGCGGGCGCGGAGGTTCACGCTCAAACGCAGACTGGCGATACGGCGCTGACGTACGCGTGCGAGAACGGTCACACTGACGTCGCGGAGCTATTGCTTCGCGCTGGAGCCGCGCTGGAGCACGAGAGCGAAGGGGGCCGCACGCCGCTGATGAAGGCGTGTCGCGCTGGACACGTGTGCACTGTCGAGTTCCTCGTCGGCAAGGTGACTGCTTGAATTAAATCGCGGGCCTCAAGCCAAATGGGCGGATAAGCAAAAAACATTTTTTATTTGACCAATTTTCTCTAAATTCATCGATACACAATCTAATTTTTTTGTGACATAAAAACCAATTTGAATACACATGCACTTCTAGCAGAAAAAATACGATGACCAGGAACGAAAAAGGACTTTTATCGCATTTTTTCTGTTACAATTTTCTGCCAGTTTCATCAGTCTAGGTGTTATCACCCATACTAATACAAACAGTCGGCAACTCATTTCTGGGACCTGAGGTCTTGCAAATGTTCATGGGCGGTGGTGTCACTTACCATCAGGTGAACCGTATGCTCGTTTGCCTCCTGTTTAAAAATGAAAAAGGGTTGCTGACCTAAAAAAATTTTATAAGTTCCGAAAAGTGGCTCTTTTACACTAAAAGTGTGCAGTTGGCTTATCTGTCAAGGGCAGGTCGGTTACGTGCTCTGACGCTGTTAGTTTATAAACAGGCTCATTTTGAGACCTACTTTTATAACAAAATTATAGATTTCTGGTCTTTTAAAAATTATTCTATTTCAACATCCCAATGATATTCTGTATATAAAAAGGTAGATACGCCATCCGTTCTTCAAAAACGAACCGCCGAAGAGAGTACAGTATGTACTCTTTTGTAAATGTGTTCGAAATTCAAAATATGTGTATGTGTGCCGTCAATGCATTCATAACACTTTTTTCGATTGTTTTGTGAGCATATCACGAATCCATACATATTTTCATCATTGCAACATCCTGAAAAATGTGGATGATCACAACGACCGTTGTAATAGTATTGGTTTTCCGCATTATTTATTGACTTCATTTCGTCGCGCGCCCCATTCACCAACTTGTATTCCGTACTCGCAGGGCGCGGACGTGAACCGCATGACGGCGAACGGGGACCACACGCCGCTGTCGTTGGCGTGCGCGGGCGGCCACGTGGACGTGGTGAAGTTTCTGTTGTCGTGCGCCGCCGACCCGTTCCGCAAACTCAAGGACAACTCCACCACGCTGATCGAGGCGGCCAAGGGCGGCCACACCGCCGTCGTACAACTGCTGCTCGACTATCCGCACTCGATCATGCTGCCTAGAGGTGATTGTTATTTGCTTTGATAAACAATCAACTGACTAGATGCAGAATCAGGAAGAAATGTCAACCAGGAAATGTGCGAGGCGCTTGACATATGTTATATTACTACAATGTTAGTATGACATGTAGTGATGAACGTGATTATGAATGAAAATTTTGCTCAACTGACGGTTGGGCATAATTTTGCCGCACACTTTTTGATTGAAATTGTGCATCTAGTTAGTTTATTGTTTATATAAAGTTATTTTCTTTATCAATTAATACCTCCATGGCAGTCAATATAAAACGCTCATTAGCTATAGATATGGCTGATGTGGCTGGTATAAAGTTTCTGAGTCTATTGTGGTCAATGTTTGGCCACATTTAAAAAAGTAACGATAAGAAAAAATGTTTTCAAAAGCAAAAATATTCCAGTAATTTAGCCTGAATTACAATGTTTGTTTCCTCGCCGAAAGTGAACTTTCCGCTAGACAATCCCCATGGTGGGGCCAACCGCAAATGTATTGCTTCCAAGCATCAATAACTAAGTGCAATGTGAACCCCCCAGCGGCGGGCGGTACGTGCGCAGCGGAAGACAGCGGCGGGTTGAGCGCGGCGCAAGCGGCGGCGTTAGGGTTGGCGCACGCGGCGGCGCCGACACAGCCGCACGCGGCGCCGGCGCGAGCGCTACTGCCCGCCGCGCCAGCGCCCGCGCCCGAACTGCCGCAGGACTTCACCAAGCCTTACTACGACGGTACGCCAAACCCAGCCTGCACTGTAATGCTGAGGCCACACTAACTGGAAATGCCATAACATGAGAATGGGCGTTAATTTCACGTGTATCCACCACTTAACGTGGTAATTTAGCAGAATCGGCGTGTTAAAAATGCGCGTTTATGGGTGTAGACGTGAGCCGTTAGTGTGTCTCCAGTATGAGAAGCCCTTATTTCTACGGCAGCGTCCGGGCTGCCGCAGGTATTAATGTGTAGGCCTTGAAAAATGTTATTAAGGTTTCTGCTATAATTTTTTTATAAATTGAATAGTTTTCGCAAGAGATACTTCCAAAGTTGAAGAAGGCTCTAAAATCTAAAATATGAGATTAACAAATTAAAAAAAATACTCTATGTACATAGCCATGAAATCTAACAACGGAATTTGGTTTTAATTATATTTAAACTGCTGCGGAATCCTCCACTGGCGAGCCCGACTCGCAAATTGTTTTCACTTCGCAATTTTTCTTTATAAAACCAAATATTATTTATTATTTTATTGTATTTTTTAGTCAAATTCCATACCTAAATGTTTAATGTAACCTCATGACCAACTTTTTGTTGATGAGTTCATAAATAAAGACTACATTTCCTCATTACCCTTCTGTATCTTGCTGCAGTTAAATCGTTTGCATTGTTTCTTAGCCGATTATTTTTTACCACACGTTATTTTTAGTTGGTCATTCAAAGGCTCGCGGGGATAACTGTCCCTAATCAAGAGATTTTCTGTTGTCTTCCCGCGATAAGTCTTCGGATAGCGGCCATTTCTGTATATTAAGTTACCCTACGTAATCGGTAGACGAAGAATATCACAAAGTTCAATAAATAACATGTCGCAATAAACGCAATAACATACAATATAGACTGACACAATTATGAGGCTTACCGAATAATTTGCGCCGATCATCAGAAAACGTGACTTTTGACGGGGGCGGATTGCGCGAGCAATAGCGTCGTGGAGTTGCCATGGTAACCCGTTACACCGCCCCCGATGCCTCACCTCCACATCCGTAAATACATATCTGCGCATCTCATATCACGATTCAATTTATTTACCGCGTTTTGCACTTTGACATACGTGTGCATGCTGTGTGAGCCATACAGCGACCGGACAACGGATTGTTTTGTTTGTTACATCTACAGTACGATCTATACAACTATAGAAGTGCTTAGAGGTGATTTCTCAGTGATCTATTTTAGCGATGAAGATTCGTAGCTATATGCGAAACCGGTATCTCGTCGAAAGTTAGAACGTCTAAATGCGAAGTTTCATGATACCTACCTGTTGATGCTAGCATAATACAAGAATCCTGCCATGGTCCGACCTTCGTCTACTCTGCGCCAATAAAATTTGATGATAACGTCATGTTCAATTTTCATGTTAATTGCAAGTATTTTTATGAAGGTACCTACATCTTATACTGTTGTTACATAACATGAATATAATGTATTTTCGAAATTATATGTACGTTAGTCGACGCTCTTATGGAGAAGGAAAACATCGTGAGGAAACCTGTGCGCGCCTGCATAGAGATTCAAAGGTAGTGGGTGAAGTCGGCCAAACCGGACGACTAAGGCATAAACACCATTTCTTTCCCCTCGGTGGGGACGTATAATGAGCTGAAGATGATGCAGGACTTGTATAATTACTTTGTTTTAAGATACGTTAGCCTGTCTTTACACAATTATTATGCCCTAGTACCGTATGTGTACATGTATTATTTTTTATTTATTTTTGTAGTAGTTCTGTTCTTTTATTAATTGACACCAGCGATATTGTCCATAAAATATTAATAAACACATACCTATAGTGAACAAGTCTCTACTTGTTTGTGAATCTTCAAAAAGAAATTCGGTATGAAATTCGATGTCACTCTTTTCAACTTTGTTATAGTATTGTCTACATTGTTAGAGTTTTGTCATTTACCAAGAAGTAACTTAAAACTTCCTCATAGCAAAGCTATGTTGGAAGGCCGGTCTGTGCAGTGGAACGTTATAGGTATATAGGTGACAATAATAATAAACATTTCAGCTTCAAATTCATCTATTGATTAGAAGGCACATTATTATATATTATTGTTAGTACCTCTGCATTGGCCGACCAGATACGGCACTTAGTTATTTTTGTCAGCAAACGCAAGAGAGTCGTATTTCTCAGTTATACTCACGAGCGGCATTGCTCTCTCCGAATAGGCGCTCCCCGGTAGTGATAATAACAATAATGCCGATGATTGTGTATTGCAGGTCGCAAGAAAGCGGTGGGCGGTGCGGTGAGCGGCGCGGTGGGCGGCGCGGCGTGTGCGGGCGGGAAGCACAAGTGCGCGCGGAAACAGCGCGCCGCGCCCCTCCACGCCGACCACCACCTGCCGCCGCCGCCCGACATACTCGACGAACAGGTGCCACGCACACACACACACACACACCCCTTAGTCCCTGCACACACATACCCTAACCTCTGCACACACACACACATACCCTTTGCTCCTGCACACACACACATATCCTTAGCTCTTGCACACATACACACACACATACCCTAAGCCCCTGCACATACACACACACAACATTGAATTCATTAAGTTATTTTATTCACAAACAATGTACATTGTGTTTGAATTGTCTATACGCATGAAGAAATACATGCTATTCGACCTACCGCAGTCCACTGCTGGACATAGGTCTAAACCATTTTGCGCCAGATTTTCCAGTCCTTCGCTTTTCTCATCTAGCCTCCACCAATAAATAAGTATAATAAATGTATCAAAAGTCACAATCATATCAAACAGCAAAATTAAAATGACAACATAATTATCAGCCAGATTTAAAAATTTACAATTTAAAAATATGCCTTAGCCCATGGCATGTTACCTAACTACCGATAGTTGACCTACATCTTATATTTGACGACCTATTTTGTGTAATGGTTGAGATACGACCTAGCGTCTATCAAAGAAAGCGTATTCCCATTTAAAGTGCCGGCAATGCATTTCAGTACCCTCTGGTACTGCAAATGTACGTGGGTGGCGGTGTCATTTACCATCAGTTGTGATCCGTTTGCTAAAAAGGGTAAAATTTAACTATCGACACAGAAATAGTATCGAAGCTTAGCGGACGTACTTGACAAACAGGCGCGTGCTGCTTGTAATGTGTCCTGCGATTGCTTGACTTACTGACTNGCACTTATTGACACGAGTCAGCATCTAGCGGGCTAACTACGCTCGCTACTATCACAGCCGGTCGTACTCGACGAACAGGCGCGTTCGAAACGCGATTTGTATGTGTGACTATACAATTAGTCACGTGCGTGCAACGGCTAGTATACTCGGCAGCTGAACGGTTGCTTGGTGTCTTTCACACCGCCGCATGTTCGCACCCATATACACACGTTCATATTACCGCAGAGTATCATCTATTTATCTTAGTGACAGCTCGACCAGATGTTTGCACCTTGCCGTTTATCTTATTTAGTAAAAAAACGTCCATATTTATGTTCCTTTGTGCTTGCTTTCGACTCTGTAGATTCGCCAAGGATCTATGGCTAAACTGTCGCTCCCACCCGGCTTTACATGGAAAGATATAAACAAGAAAAAGAAATATAAAGACATTGAAAATAAATTCAATGTGAGTTTGTGTTAATAAATTTTCTTAAGATATTATTTTGAATACATGTCTGTAGTCTTCTGTCTGTAGTTATATTTATTCAAATAATTTTAGGTGTATAATTTAATCTTTTCGGTTGAAAAGGTAGTTAGTTACATGTATTTCACTTTTCACTAACCATTCTTAGGTTAAAGCATTAATTGTTTACTATAATATCAAACATACTTTTTTGTTTACTATTATATCAAACATACATTAATGACACTAAGGTTATTAAGAGTTCATATGTTAAAACAACTTTAGCCTAGTTTAGTTTTATTTACATGTTTTTAAGTCTGTAAAATTGCATTTGTTGTTGATATATGGAGTTAATGCAATAGGTAAATTTTCAGAGAGCGGAGGCGCTTGCCAACCAGCCGCGTAACGAATCACTGCCAGAGACTGATAGAAGTCTGCTCGAATTAGCCGACCCCTCAGGTAAGATGATGATTGTGATTGAAAGTTAGTAAGATATTTCAAGTCATATTCTAGTTTTATTATTTAGCTTTTATATCTGGGAAATGTCTTAATTTTTCCTTGGTTGATTTATAAACCGCCCGAATTCAAGACTATAGGAAATCTTTGTTTCTGTGTTGGACATAACTGTACGAGGTGGCTAAATGGAATAATGGTAATGGTGGAACATTTGAAATTTTATAATATTTGTTTATGATTTCTAAAGACATCGAGAACATAAGTGCAAGTAGGTCTAAGCGATGGTTGTTATGTAAAGGTCCACCGACGCTCGCCACGTCGGCGCTGCACGCATTGGACTTGCAGTTCTGCGCCCAAGGCAAGTGTCGCCGCCGCATTTCGCACATGTTTGCCTGTGTCGTTCTCATGCTGTATGTAATCACTTAGGACTATGAAACCGTGTTCCTCTGTCCGCGTTGATGTACTAGATAAAGGTGTTTACTCGCCGGGAGTCTGTTGGATGCCCACAAGTTACATTTGCAACGTTTACGTTTGCTTATATTAAATTGCTAAATATTGAAGAAAAAAAATGCGTTTTTGTTAGCTATATTGTAAATGATATGATACGCCTCACGATGTCATTTGAATATTTTGGTGAGGTTCAATTTGCTTTTCGGTTTCATATTTCTAAGGTAGATTATTAACTTGTCCGCGACCTAATAATGTCACACGTCTGCCATTTCTCCGACATTAAAGCTTTTTATTTAAAATTATAAGCTTGTTTTTGTTTTGTGTTTTTTTTGCCTCATATACTTTTTTAACAATTCACTTTTAACATTTATTACTAAAATAATAATTATTTTATGTACATTTAAAATTTTGAACATTTGTGTTATACAATGTTTTCATTTAGTGATTTTTTTGCTTTATTGTTACAATATCACAAGGTAAAGAAAATTACTACTTCGATTGTTCTTTGATCATTGTTTCTATTTTCTTTACGCAGGTGTAACGACTATTCACCCACCCACCACGCCGCCATATCCTCCTCCTCAGCAGATGTTCCCTGTTCAACAACTCGCCACTAATCTTAATCAGGTAAAATAAACATTGATTTTTAATATGATTTTAAATTACCACTATCTCTTTTTACCATGACATGATTATTTAGCCGATTATCTATAATTAAGCCCACTTTATGTAAAACAGACCAGACTGTGAATTAAGAGAAGAAAGATTAATAAATTAACTACATTTTATTACCACTTTCACATGTAAGAGTATCGTTTAACAACAGATAATGTCGATGCAAGGCGTGTGCAAGCGAGTGGCTTTACAATCGATGAAGATCGTGCGGAACTGGACGCGTACTCACATGGCAAACAAACATGGCGGCGATGTGATCAGATTTGAAAACTGCTTTGAAACTGCTTTTGTAAATTTTAATTCAATAATTCATTACGATGTATTTGAAGCATTTTACTTAGCCGACATAGATTATACTTGATTGGAGTCTTATATCATAGTCCTACTTCTAGTTTCGCTGTAGTCGGTAAACGGATTGTCAGTTTATTGTAAAACTCACCGTACTTAATTGTATATTAGTTACAAAACATTAAACATCGTTTGTATTCCTTATAATTGAAAAATGAGTTTGTTTCATGAGTCATTAGTGTTTGCGTTATTTGTTCTATGCTTAATGATACATGATATTTAACTTCATTGTAACTCGCACTTAATCCTGTCTTATTTTATTCCTAGTACCAGCTCGAAGAGCTTCAACAACAACAATTTCAACGACTAGCAATCCAACAACAGCAACAACCTCAACAACAGCAACAACAACTGCAACAGCAGCAACAATTGCAGCAGCAGCAGCAACTGCAGCAGCAACAACTACTGCAGCAGCAGCAACAACAACACAGCAGCAACAACAACAACTGCAGCAACAGCAGCAGCAGCAACACAACAACAACAACAACAGCAGCAGCAGCAACAACAACAACAACAGCAGCAGCAGCAGCAACAACAGAAAAAACAACAGGCTCAACAACAACAGCAACAATTCATCCAAAATGTACAGCAGAGGCCTGAGGGATATGTGCCATTGGTTAGTCTAATTTTTATCTTTTACGTTCAGTAGCATATTGATGGACGGTTTTTCTGATATTATCGATTTCTTAAAAAAAAGGTGCGTGGCAAAATTTTGTAATCCTTTCATAAATCCAGACGTTTTATGATATAGTTTTCATTATTTAAAAATAAAAATAGGTCTTTTTCTTTCTAAAATATTTTAATGTAAAGATTTAAAAGCGTTTCGTCCCCTTTTGGATATTGCGTTCCGGGCCACCGCCCCAGTGCTTTCCTAAGTAATTTGCGCCAATAGGCGGTTACCGAGATGGTGCCGAGTGTTAAGTCCAAAGGCTTCACAAGGTGTATTTGGGCATTATTCACGATGAAGGTTAAGACTCCTCTTCGCTCGCCATTGGGATGATATGACTTTGGTAAACAAAATATGAAAATTATAAATTACTTATTTCATAGTTAGCTGAACTATGAATTGAATAAGTAGTAAATTCGTCTACAATTTGTTTTTGATTTACATTTATTTTTGTACAAAATTTAAATAATATAAGACACGGTTTTATTTAAGACAAAATTTTCTATGTAATATTGTAATCTGACGGAATTTACAAATTTACGATGACAATCGGCGATTTTGATCGTATTCGCAACTGCAAAAAGTAGTCAACATGCGGGACATCATCCCTTTGGCCATGAGAGGCCATCAGCGGCCGACGGTATAAGTGGCGAGTCGTGATCCCCAATATGCGGGCGTGAGGATTGAGACGAGCGGTTATTACCAAACATACTAAAACTTTTATAAACTAACTAGCTTTTGCCCGCGGCTTCGCTCGCATTAAATTCGGGATAACACGGTACTTTCATTTATCACTATACATAGGATTTCCCCTCCCTCCAACTTTAAAGGTTTCGGGGTCAATTTCAGATTTTTTTAGCAAAAAATATGTTATAGTGAGTTAACCTTAAAAGATAGACATATGCTGTCGCGGACCTTTTTGTAGACCTTTAAAAGGAGAACAATACTCTCATACATAACTTTTGTGAAACTTTAACCGTTTACTCAGCGTACGCAGCGGAAGCTCCAAGTATGAAAAAATACCCCCGATTTTGAAACATTCTTCATTGCTGCTCCGCTTCTATTACTCGTAGCGTGATAATATATAGCCTTCCTCGATAAATAAGCTATCTAACACTGAAAGAATTTTTCAAATCGAACCAGTAGTTCCTGAGATTAGCGCGTTCAAACAAACAAACTCTTCAGCTTTATATATTAATATAGATCTAAAAAATATATATATTCAAAGAAGTAATTATAAGACACTTTTGAGTCGTCATATAAATAAAAAAGAGGTTAAAAACTATCTTGTGTGTACTACCAGCTCGGAGAGTTAATAGGTAGGTAGAACGATGTATATTGGTACATCGTTATATGAATACTTTTTTTAACACACAAAACAACGATGTCCAAAATAAAAACTCAGTGATCGGACCTTGATGCTGATTGAAGTGAGCCTATTAGGCGTACGGATTAGATCGATTACATGCTTGACTAGTTTATCTAGTAGCCCCTCTGCAACGCCCTAAAGCGAAGTCCGAGTCGCACACCGATAGGCTCGTTGCATTTTAGGCTGAGACCCATCAGCGCTCGCCAATTGTTCCCGCGAAACGAAAAAAAAGCGAAATTAAAAAAGAACATCGCTCGCCACTGGCCCATTCGAAATTTGAAATAGTCCCGGAGTGTTGCGTCATCCGGCGGCGCTACAGCGTGAGTGTTGTCAGGGCGATGAGAGCGGGTCGGGCGTGGAGGCGCGCGAGCTGGGCGCGGTGCTGGCGTACCTGCAGCGGGAGGTGCCGTCGCTGGTGGCGCTGCCGCCCAACGAGCTGCGCTCGCTCGTGCTGCAGGTGAGCGCTCACCCACACGCCCTGCCCACACTTACAATATTACCAAACCTACCGTTTCACAGATGTTTGACAGCTGTCAAATTGGTCTATATTCAAACTGTGCAACTGTGAATGGTCAAAGATTCGCGGTGATAACACCCGCCCACAATAGATTTTCTATTCTTTCAGCGATGTATTCAAGCTGAAATTATTCCTGCATTGGTTAGTAATTTACCGTTTCTACAGTTCATATTCAAAACGATTGTTGTTTGACAGTTTCAATTTCTAGATTTTCAACTGTGGTGAAAAGGTAGTGTCGCGGGGTATACCGCAAACAATAGACTGCCTATTGTCTTTTCAGGATGTACTTTAACTGAAATTGCTGTTACCTAGGATAGTAATTTACCAACTTCTTGTCGCAACTATACAGTCACTTGAAATTACATGTTGGTATGGACATAATTTCAAATATTTTTCATTGTGAAAACAACAAAAACTAATATACTTTATATGATGGTTATGTAGTTTATACTGTCAAAGTGGTTACCTGTTTTTAGAATTTTCAGAGTGAACATTTATATGAGATTATGAACATTTTATTTCATGCGACTGGATCATGGTTGCATTTTCTAAAAGCTCTCAATTGTTTCAACTGTTAAACAGTTACTTATTCTTAACAACGCTACATAGGATTGCCAGCGACATTTTGCTAACGCCCCTCATATAATATTAATCGCGCGGCAGGTTTACTAGTTTTCAACCACATAATGGTTATTTTCTTAACATCTTCATATAATATAACCATTTTTTTTTGTTTTTGTTGGTTTTCAACTGTATGACAGGTTATTAAAAAGTTAATCATATTTTCTAATCGTAATAATTAGGTATGTGCTCCATTAATATATATTAGATTTAATTTTATTAACATCAATACTGCTTTTTCAAAATTTCAATGAATCTTTCCATTTTCCTGTATCTATAATTATCCTTATTATTGAGAGGAAAGAGGCCTTTATCTGATAATAAGAAACCATTACTGATTGATTATTATTTTATTTACGTCCACGTTCTGTTCAAAATATCTCCACTGTTCTACAGTTGAAAACCAATAAATATTTTTCACTAGTCAGTTAAAAGAACAGTGCTTAGCACATCTATTGTTAACTTTAAGAATAAGATAACATGAAAACCTATGAAATAACTAAATAATACTCCGACATATTTATCTATTGAATAAAATATCAAAAGTTTTTGGATTCTTTTTAGAATGAATTTTGGCAACATTGGGTGCGGTGCTCCTTAGTTAAAATTTCCCTGCATAATAATAATCGTACTTCCCGAAGTGATGCGTGAATTTTATTTACAACTCCATAGTCTCGGATTAATTAAAATAAAAGGGGCGAACGAAAATTTATCTTAAACTTAACTATAGAATTGACAGTTGCTGTACTAATTTAATTTAGATACCATTTATTACTAGCAGTCGAACTAAAATGCCTGAAATGAGAGTTTTTGCAATCTAAAAATGCATTTGCGTGTGTTTGATCGATTTAGGGTCACGTCTTTTTCTTATTTGTTCTCATAAACATGTCTCATGCTATATTAAATGTTAACATTACCTCTAGGTTATTGTGTAAGCTTATCTAGCAGATAATTGATTTAATTTTGCATATGAACTATAATAGTTTCATTTACTATATTGACAGGTATCCTGATATATATGATTGTATTGCAAAGTGATTGCAAAAACACTCATTACTCTAAAACAACGGTTAGGTATCGGGTATTATAGGAATGTATGTGGTGGTGGGTTAATCGAATGTTAAGCACATTAGTTTAATATCTGGTTATGCGTCAGGTGATGCAGCAGAAGTCGCACGAGATCCTGTCGGCGAAGTGTGGTGATGCGGAAACCGGTGCGGTTGCCACCGGTACCGGTACCGGTGCGGAAGGGTCGGAGCGTCAGACGCGGCGGTTGTTGGCGGCGGCCGAGCAGGCGCTAAGCGCTGACTGGCCCGCGCGCCCCGATCTACACCACCACCATCTGCACAAACACCACCTAGACCTCGCGGTAAGCCAACACCGACACTTCATAATTGGTACAATACGGTTTTATCATGATGATTCCATACTATGGACGACAAAATTGTGGAGTCAGTTGATGCCGCGGGTATTTTCTGAGCACACCACCACCATCTTAACAAACACCACCTAGATCAGGCGGTAAGCGAACACCAAAACTTCATCATTGGTACAATACGATTTTGTCGTGATTTCTTACCACGACAAAATTGTGGGATCAGTTGATGCCGCGGGTATCTCTTAAACAATACAACCTATTTTATAGAAAAATACCGTATTAACATTTAAAGGACCGGCAACGCATCACAGAGTCCTCTTCTATTGCAAATGTACATGGATGGTGATGGCATTTACCACCAGATGAGCCGTTTGCTCAAATTAGTCGACAAATGTCAACCGAGTTGTAAATGCCCGATTCTATAATGGCCAATTTCCACAAACGCCAGATTTTACAGATCAATCAGTAAGGTTCATGTACGGTTGTTTACATGACCAATGTTATAAAATTAAAACGTGCTTGTTTCTTAACGATTTATTCATCACAATTTATTTTGTTTTGCAATTACAGCAACAAGTGAGCAGCGGCTGTCAATACCGGGCTCCGAGTCCGGTGCCGTCGCTTACCGACACACCCGAGTCTCTCTACGCCTATCGGTTCGTACAATAAAAACATTTATTATACATATTTATTGAGTTAACATTTGGCTAACAAGATCTTGTAAATTTTGTAAGTATATATTTGCTGAAAGGGCACAATACTCACTGGGGGCCAAGTCTGAAAAGTAGAGTAGGTCCATTATTCGAAAACGCATCGGTATGTGGCAGCCTTCACAACATGATACAGCTAAAAACTAGTGCATTGACGTACAAATGAAACACACCCTTTGAAATATTTTCCACTCCTTGACAGCTGCTTTCAGTAAAAAAGCATAGTACTGTCCCATTTATAGTCACAACATCTTATCTGTAAACAACAGATGGAAAATAAAGCTCTGCTACCAAAAAAACGAGGCTGATGTTTTTTAAGTCTCAATAAAAAATGCTTTATTTATAAGAAACCTAGTTTACAACAAATTTCGATCATAATCCTTTTAAGTACAAGAGTACTTGTAGTAGGAAGTTTCCGCCCTTCCGACAGAACTCTTTACATCAAGGTTATGTAAGAAAAGTACAATGATAACATTATGACAAGAAAATGTGTCTGTGTGTAGTCATTTGTGATTTAAATATTTCGTGCGTGAATGTTTGTGACTATATGACTGAGACTGTACATTTTATTCATGCCATTGTATACAAAACATGTTTGCAAGAGTATTTGTTTATGGTTGTCAGGAGGGGCCTGGAGATGGGGTTGTTGGTGGGCAACAAGCACGCGGCGCACCAGCCCGCGCCGCCCCACCAGCCCCTGCCGCCCCACCAGCCTCATCCGCCCCACCACCAGCACGCCAATGTCGCGCTCAAGAAGAAAGTCAAGGTAAGCTTTCCCTATTATGTTTGCTTCAAGTTGGATCAGGTATCTGTAGAAAAGAAACGTTTGAAATCTAAATTCCTTATTTTTGGACAACTCGAACACATAATAATATACACACATATGCACTCAAGGCATGGTTCATCCTCGAATGGATCAACTTTTTAGTATGTATAGACCTAGATAAGTTCAAATGCTTGTAAATTGTCGATTGAATACTGTAAGTACTGAGATTCTTTGACGGTCGAAAGGGTTTTTCTAAATTCATTTGAATTGACCGCAATTGTAAGTCAATATGGTTCAAATTATTGTGGGAATATATGAACCACTGTCTGCAAAAAATCTTAGCAAATATCATCTTTTTTATGATCTACATGGAAGGTATAACCTTGTCTGGATGATGAACTAAGGAAAATGAATAACTGTTAATTTAATGGATTACAAAAATGAATCGTGGTGATTTGTGAGTATAGATAAACAATAAACTAACTAGATGCACAATCACGAAGAAATATTAACCGAAAAATGTCCAATGTTATACTTATAACATAAAAGTATTAAAATTTGGACCTTAGTGCGTCATTAAATGAAATAGCAAGCGACGTGATTAGAATGAAAATTCTTCCCGAGTAACGCGATGGGCAGAAGTGTGCGAGGCAACATACAAGGCGTGTGAGTAGTAACGGTGTGTGTGCGCAGGGTCGGTGCGCGCAGTCCGGTTCGGTGGGTCCGGCGGGGCGGGGGCGGGGGCGGGGGCGGGGGGGCGCGCGGCCCGGCGGCGGGCGCGGCGGCGTCGCCCGGAGCCGGGGCTCGGAGCCCGCCGCGCCCGCCGCCTACTCCGCCATGGACGTGGACGGCGAGACCGACTCCAACCACGACACGGCGCTCACGCTCGCCTGCGCCGGCGGACACGAGGACCTCGTCGACCTGCTGCTCAGCCGCGGCGCTGATATAGAGCATCGCGACAAGAAGGTACCACCCCTCATACTCATCGTTTGGAACATTGCACTATATGGGGGTTGTTGGGTGGTCAGGACATTGATTGTCTTTGTGGTTCATCTGACATCGTGCCAAGCGTGCGCTTCAAGCTGCACGCGGGAGGATCTAATGATAGCGTTGGATAATGCTGTCATTGTTTTAAATTTGAATGTGTGTTTGCCTTCGACACGCTAAGAAGAAAACTACTATATCTTTAACTATACTATACAACCAAATAATAGTAATAATTATCTACTGAATATTTTGTCTCTAAGGCTGTTGCTATCTTTCCAAGGGTACCCCTTGGAAAGATTTCCGTAACCACACGCCATATGTATGGTAGTATTTTGTATTTTTTCATTTCTCTCTCTTCAACCTATCGTAGTCCACTGCTGGACATACGTAGTTTTCAGTCTATCGTAATTCAAAATTGCAATTTATAAAGTGATTTATGGTTTTGTTTAGGTTCACGCAAAATAAGTTACTAATAATTACATACTTTAAGATCATAAAATTGAAATCCCTAAAATCTTGTCCAATGCACTAATCCTAACATTTGCATCGTCAGGGCTTCACCCCGCTAATACTAGCAGCGACGGCGGGCCACGAGAAGATCGTGGAGATCTTGCTGAACCACGGCGCGGACATCGAGGCGCAGTCGGAGCGGACCAAGGACACGCCGCTGTCGCTGGCGTGCAGCGGCGGCCGGTACGAGGTGGTGGAGCTCATACTCAGCCGCGGCGCCAACAAGGAGCACAGGAACGTGTCCGACTACACGCCGCTGTCGCTCGCCGCCTCCGGCGGATATGTCAACATCATACGCCTGCTGTTGCACCATCAGGTTAATGTTACATCATACTTGTTTTGGAAATACATATTGTACATAGAAAAGACGCAGACCAATACAAACAGACATGTTCATTTACACAAATGTTTGTATTGCACGGGGATCGAGCCCTTGGGTGTGATAGGCGACGTATCAACCATTACACCAGATGGGTCGGCAAATGTTACATCACACGGTTGCATGTATATAACTTGGCAATAAACCTCGCGAAAATATTTTTTAGTGGGAGGTCTTAGTAATTGCGGTTCCTCTATAAAGGGAAAAAAATCGACAGGCTTGCTTAAACAGTTCATTTAAGTGTAGTTTTTAAAACTTTTGTATCAAAGGTGACGATATTAGTTAAATACTCGTCATGTACAACCGTGTTATACAGGAATCGTTGGCATTTTTGTCAATATAAAACATAAATTTTGGTAAAATATTCATTTTGCCAAGATTTATTTAAATTATTATTTTAAGGAATAACGTATACGTTTTAATTTAATTTGCACCAAATAAATATTTTTCTTTCTTTACATCTTTATTTAACACATTATATTCTACAGGCTGAAATAAACTCCCGCACCGGTTCCAAACTGGGCATCTCCCCTCTGATGTTGGCTGCCATGAACGGTCACACGGCGGCCGTGCGGCTTCTGCTCGACTGCGGCTCGGATATCAACGCTCAGATCGAGACCAATCGGAACACGGCTCTCACGCTCGCTTGTTTCCAAGGTTTGCTGACTTTTTATCTCGCCAGTTATAAGTTCATATCATGTATTGTGTATTACTTTATTACATTAAAAGTTTAATGACAGTTTTAATAGGAAAAAAAGTCTCTTCATAATGACTAAAGTAATTTCTGAGATTTAGTAATTTGACTAAGTATGATATTTTCCTGCTTGCGACATGAATTGATATATCTATTATCCCTTCAATAAATAAGTTAATAAGCAAAGGATAAGCGGATACAAGGGTGAGATTTAAGTGGCCCATGTACAGATCTCGCCAAACTTTATGGCTATGGTCAAGTACAAATGTATGAATTTTGTAAACTGCCCATCGTCTTGTGCGAAGTTCCGAGCGGCCAAAAAGTTTGGCGAGATCTATATATAACTTTACTTTCTCCACCAACCCTGCAGAATCGTGTAGCATTATTTTTATATGCGAGGCATTGGACACGCAACCAGCGAACTGAACCTACGAAAGTCCACAATATTTCATCATTTAAAATTATTTGTTTCACCAAATATTGTAACAATCACCGAATATATGTACTTGATGTTGTTGTACGTGTGCGTCAGGTCGGCACGAGGTGGTGAGCCTGCTGCTGGACCGCAAGGCGAACGTGGAGCACCGCGCCAAGACGGGCCTGACGCCGCTGATGGAGGCGGCGAGCGGCGGCTACGTGGACGTGGGCCGCGTGCTGCTGGACAAGGGCGCCGACGTCAACGCGCCGCCCGTGCCCTCCTCGCGCGACACCGCCCTCACCATCGCCGCAGACAAGGGACACACCAAGTTCGTCGAGCTGCTGCTGCAGAGGTACCACATGTTCTGCACTTGTTTATACCTAACACTCGTAGTGGTTGGTAGGTACCAAGGTCGTCGAGCTGCTGCTGCAGAGGTACCACATGTTCTGCACTTGTTTATACCTCACACTCGTAGTGGTTGGTACGTACCAAGTTCGTCGAGCTGCTGCTGCAGAGGTACGCTGCCTACTTAGCCCACCGTCGACTTTCACATTTTTTTAAAACCTTTTGAACGCAGGTAATCCAGACACAATAGAAAATCTATTGTGTTTGGCGCCTTAAGGCGTCACTAACGGTCACAAGGTTAAATACCAACTGGCATTCACACAGCACCATCTAGCCCCAAACTAAGTATTAGACTGTGATATGGATATTAAATAACGGATAAACGGATACGTGATTTTTTGTATTATATATAGAAAACACCCAGACCAAAACAGAAATGTTCATGCACACAAATGTTTGTACTCGAACCTGGAAGCCTTAGTGTAATATCTGACGTCTCAACTATTACACCATATGGGTCATAAACATTAGATAAACAATAAACTAACTAGATGCACAATCACGAATAAATATGAACCAAAAAATGTCCGAAACGCTAGACACTTTATGATGACATAAAATTATTCACTAAAATGTTGACCTTAACGCATCATTAAAAGGGCACGAAATCAAAACTACAAGCATACTACTATGTCACTATGACATGTAGCGAGCGTCTTGGTTTTATAAATGAAAATTCTGCCTAACTGACGTGATGGGCAGAATTTTGTCACAGACACTTTTTGAATGAAATTGTACATCTAATTCGTTATTATTTACCTAAGACACACACGCTTCAGTATATCAAGGTCGACGAACTTAAGAATTGCATTTTGTAACTCATTCAGGCGAGCTGCAGTAGAGGTGAAAAACAAGAAAGGCAACTCCCCCCTATGGCTAGCGGCGAACGGCGGACACCTGACAGTCGTGGAGATGCTTTACGCCGCCGGCGCAGACATCGACTCACAGGACAATAGAAAGGCTAGTGTTATTATATATTTTTATCATATGTAAAAACCATCGCACAGGATTGAAATATATAAATTGTAATATATGCAACCGGACTTTTAATTCACTTCTCTACAATATTTTGGCATTATTAGTTTTATTTTATTTTTATTTTTGGAAGATTTACAATTTAAATAGACACTATATTAAATTATAAGAATATAATAAGAGTACAATAATAATTACAAATCTCCACATAATATGAAAATGAACAACCTCACAGCAAAATTCAAATGTACGTCTGATATTCTACATATCTACATTAATCATGCTAAAACTTTATAGGAATACTAAAGAATTTGATATTCGTCGAGTTCGAGAGAACATTTTTTATTATTTAATTTGATATATATTTTACAGGTTTCATGCCTAATGGCCGCTTTTAGAAAGGGCCATACTAAAGTAGTGAAATGGATGGTCGGCGTAGTGACGCAATTCCCCTCAGACCAAGAAATGACGAGGTAAGTTTTTAATTTCTCTTAATTCAATAATATGCAAGAATAAGGATAGGTCCGCGTGGAAATTATTAGGGAAGGCTTTCGTTCAGCTATGGCCTCTGATTGCAATCATGATGATAAAAGAATTCTAAATTTTGAATGCTATTGATAGTATCACTTGTTTTTGGAATATTTAGCAGCAATGCTATCGATAATTTATTTTTGATTTGGATATCAACTAGAATATACACTTAGCAAAATCTGATGATGCCTTTATCACAAGGCTGCCCCGGCTAGCAAAAAAATACTTCTCAATACTACGAATGAAATATAATAATACAGATATTTAGCATCTATATTATCGATAGTATTTATGCTGTACCCAGTAACATCTGTAGAATTATCTAGCGGTCAAACCGACCATGTGTGCGCGCCGAGTGCTGTAGTGTGTGTGTGTGTGTGGCGCAGGTACATCTGTACGATATCGGACAAGGAGCTGCTGGAGAAGTGCCAGGAGTGCGTGCGCGTGATCCGCGCGGCGAAGGAGACGCAGGCGGCGCGCGCCAACCAGAACGCCACCATCCTGCTGGAGGAGCTCGACGCCGAGCGCTGCCGCGAGGAGACGCGCCGCCAGGCCGCGCAGCGACGCCGCGACCGCAAGAAGAAGAAGAAGATGGAGAAGAAGGTACTGCACACATTACACACTTGGTTATCACATAGCGCAGGCGACAGCAACACACGTTTTGGTTAGAGGTGCGGTGGTGGCGATGGAAATGCTTGTATTTTGTTAACGCTCATGAAGCTTTTTTATGTAATAAGTGAACAGAACGGTCAAGACGCTCACCAGATGGTAAGTGATACGCCTAACTATGACAGAACAGCATTGAAGCAGTTAGCAGCAGTTATTATCCTCCATCAATGCTTCATTACGCCCAACACCCGAGACAACATATGTTAGGTCTCTTATACCCGGTAATTTCACTAGATACAGTGCTCTTATCCCGAAACACAAAAGTGCATAACACTCCTGTTTCACTGGACGGGATATCTGGCACTGTGGTGGTACCTACGTAGACGACTCAGTATCGAGTCTACCACCTAGTAAAAACATCTTTTTTGGTCCCTTTCGAGGTGCGTTGGTGGCGATGGAAATGCTTGTATTTTGTTCACGCTCATGATGCTTTTGACATATTTCTTGATTCTATTGTTTCACTTTTATTACAATATTCTTTATCTTGGGAGAAGGCTCATTTGTGGTTGTTTCATGACTTTTCTCTCGTACTACACCACACCACTTTGCTTATACACATGTGCTTATATGGGTTGGGACTGGTTTAAAGTTTTAAATATACTTAAGGTATAAACATTTTATTCCTTTCGCACTCCGTCCCGATGGACCGATGACTAGAGAAAGGTTAGTGGCGACAGGGTGACGAAAACGAAAAATTTAATAGGTATCTGGCACAAAGTGGGAAGTTGTACGTTTAACAGTCGACTTCCATGGATATAAAAACAGAGATTAACGGTTAATAAGATCATCGTAGCAATCGTCCATTGCCACTGAAAATAATGAAACAGATATGTTTAATGTACATAAAGCACTCACTTTCAACTAAAATGTTTAGGAGGAACGACGCAAGCTCCAAGCGGAGAATGACAAGAACTCACTGTACAGTGAAAAGGCTTTGGGCGAGTGCTCCGAGGGCGGAGAGCCTGATGACGAGCCGCAAGCTAAAGAAGAGGGCGACTCGGGCATCGATGCTAACTCGCAGGTATATAATACGAAATATTTTATATTAATATGATACATTAAAAGCCGTTTTAAAATTTATAGACGTTCAGTTATAAAGTTTTTATATTTATTATATCTAATATTTCCGAATTCAATCGGAATCGTGATTTCTTACAAAAACCAAAGTATACCAACTGGACTTTCTTAATATTTTATGAGAAGGCTTTCACCAACAATATTATTAACACTATTCAAACAACATTTTAGTCTAACAGCCAAAACAAACTATATTTTAACTGAATTTTTTTAAAAATAAACAAATATATTTTTATAAATTTATAGGGCTCATGCTCTTCTTCGGACGTAAAAGCACCCCCAGTACAAAGCACCAAGTGCAAAAAGAAGAAAAAAGAGGAGAAGAGTACAGCCCAGCCTGTCGCCGCCGTCAACAAAAAACAACCTGATAAGGTAAGATACAACGACAACATTGTGCTCAAAGTAAGTTTTGAATTAGAATTATATTAAAACAATTTAACATAAGTTGAATTAGTCCAACAAAGGCATTGTATGGAAGGGACTAGGCCACTTTATTGTTTGAGAGGTTTTAAATTCCTACTTACTACTCGTAAGCAGTACGTGTCAACAATTCGTCATAGCGACGTTAATTATTAGGCAGAATGTGCCTTGGCACGTTTTGGTAGGGTAGATCCTGGTACTACGTCCCTAATTTGTATTCTTCTACTATAATATATATATATTACAGTAAGAAATAGCAATTGAGTATTTTGCCCTATAGGTGACAAAGTTGGAAGCGAAGACAGAGAAGGAGAACCCGCCCAAGGCTGACAAGAAAGAGAAGGAGAATGTGGCGCCCTCCCCGCCCGCCACGCCGCCACGCGCCGCTCCAGTGCCCCGACACGAAAAGAGGGACAAGTACATAAACACTAATCTCTTTTCCACACTTCCTTGTGAGACATTTGCATCTCTATATAGTGTGCATACATACGTAACGAAAAGCGTTCATTTCCCGCGCTCCTTTGTAGGATATTTGTATCACTATATAGTATGCATATGTGACACAAAGCGCTAACTATCCCTTTCCCACGCTCCCTTGTGGGACATTTGCATCTCTATTTAGTGTGCATACTAAACAGTAGAAGTACATAATGCATCCATGTATTTAAATACGGAGTTTAAACTGCTTAAACTACAATAAGTATCTAAGGTTTAAACGTAACAGATTTACTAAATCTAATTTGATCATGTTCCTGAATCAGATATGGCTTACATGAGGTGTTGGTTATGTAGATGTTCGGAATAATTCCACATTTACTGTATTTAACAATTTCAGTAGATTAGGATTCTGAGTATTGGTAGATTTTGTCATCATTGTTTGTATTTTTCGCGCCTGCTTGTAAATTACTAGCATTTATGAAAGTACTTGTATATATATTAAAATCATGTTATTAGTTGTTGTAAGTAATTAAATAATAAAAACTTACAGTTAGCATATTTTTAACGTTTGAAAGCTTAAGAATTGCACACATTAGTGAGCTTGATAGTTTTTTAAATTTATTGACCGAAAATAGCATTTGTTGAATAAACACTTGTAATAATTTTACTTTGATATGTTAATTACAAACATCTTCCTACAATGTCAAAGATTTTCTAATTAAATCGTTTATTTGTGATATAAAACACCCATATAGCATGAAAATCTATAATATGTATATAATATAAATGACAATTTAATAACTTAAAATTAACAAAAAAATTAGGAATCTTGTGAATCGTTATGAAAAGTAGCCAATGCTCCACATACACAGAGTACTAGAGGATTAATTATTTGTAACAGATATAATAATAGTTGGTTTCAGATCGAGTTTCCCAAAGGAAAATTTAAATATTTTTAAGATTTATACAAAGTTTTACTCTACAAACGTAAACGTTGGGAAATTGCATAAGGAGCTAGTAGTTAATTTTGTTTGTCGCAGTAATCTGATGATGGGTCTGACAAGTTCTGACATAACTACTTGATCTATTCCATCATTGTTAGAGTAGTAAGCATGACCGTAATGTAGTGGGGTAACGCCTAGTTTTAGTAAGACATTATATGTATAAGTAGTACAAAGTATTAACTGAGGGGTTTAGGAATAAAATTATTATTCTTGCAGAAAACCCGAAGAGGATATCCCTAAGAGCTTTACAGTACAGAATGTAAATAAATACGGAAACAACTCTAGAAAGAGTCAAGTTTTCGAATCCACTAGGCACAATGTGGATAAGGAAGAGTTTGACACGACCGACAAAAATAAAAAGTCCCACAAGTATCAGTAAGTTGAGATTCCATTTGTCAACATCACGCGACATCATATCGAGATACATCGCGGACATATTTGTTTGTGCCGAAAAGTTAGTCCGTCCTCAAAATGTGTACTGAACATCTGAGCGTGCCCGTCGTATATTCGGGACTGCATGCCGCATCCGTACTTGTATGATACTACTCTACATTTAACACCATTGTCTTGTATATTCGTTGCATGATATTGTCCAGTTTTTTTGTATGATGTCCTGTGCTTTGGTCCCAAGGTGCATAGTAGGAATCTAAGCCACGATAAATTGAACAAGGTTAGGTAAGGTGGATTGTACTGTTTTAAAATATTATAAGTGAACACAAAATTTCTTTGTAATTTTTTATCCATCATAAACATGCAAGGGCAATCTCCACAATTTTCCTTCCAGACATGAAAATACATCTCACATGACTATTAAACCAAATGGTGTTTAAAATATAAACTTTTTATTCAATCATTCGTTAATAATTAATTAATGTCAATAGCCTTGTCTGACGCCATTGATTGTAAATACACAAGTGTACTGTCAATATTGTTTGTAGTACTGTTCCATTTTTGTTCATCGTTTTGACGCTTGTTTTTCGACTTTGATGTGTTAAATATGTGATTGTACCTGCAGGCTTGAAGTGGAAGGTAAAAGCACGTCCCCCAAGAGCGGTTGCGTAGGCGGTCGTCGCGAGGACGGATGGAAAGAGGTCGTGAGAAAATCCAGCGTGCAGACTCTGTCCACTGTGGAACCCGGGTGAGTTCATCTATATTATATGACATTAATAATATAATTACATTGACGTTGTGCACATGTGTGTGTGTACGTGTTTGTGCTAGAGCGTGTTTGTGTGTAAGCAGGTGTCACCTTGACCGCTTAGTACCCGAGTCTTACGTCGTGTAGTGAAAGGGCGGTTTTTGTGTCGCAGATGTGTGGGGTGCTGGTGCGGCAGTGTGTCGTGGCCGTGGATCGTGTATAAATATGGCAAGTCCGGAGAGTGCGTAACAAACCTGCACTGGGAATAGATGTACAATATTTATTTTTCACCCCTTATAATGATAAGTGAAAGACTTTTCCAAAAATTGCCGCTTCGTTACTTATTCTTTCGGGAACACAATTGCTATCCAACCGGATCTTTATCGAGAATAGTGACACCTTAGTGTTAGCTTAAAGAATTAAAATTGACAATATATTATCTATTTTATGACACTGACGCCTCTTTCTCACTAACTTTTACGAATTAAAATTTGTTATTATACAATTTAAAACAATTTCTACTATGGATGCTTATGTCGCAAACATAAATATCCTTAACAGGTGGTGTGTTGTGCGCAGATGTGGCGGTGTGTGTGCGCTCGAAAATTGTGTCGTGAATGTATCGTGTATGTGTGCAGGCGGTACGGTGCGTGCACAGATGTGTGGTGTGTACCACAGACATCCATATAAATTAGACTGGACCACGCTAGTCTTATAAGGACCGCAGTCGATGTCGCATTTCTTTTGCGGTTTTACCTTTGAACGAGTTATTATACTTTTTGGGTATTATGATGTCATTGCGGATGGACATCGTTAAAATTGCACAGATGGCAGTTTGGGAAAAACGGTATTTCTCTTCTAATTTATTCGTGCGTCTTGATCGTCTCACAGAGCGTAAACTGCCGCCAGTGTATACTCGTTGAGGTTACATTTGCGCACTTAAAACGGGCTTGCATCTCGTGTATTGGGGACTCAGTGGGGTGGCTGTACTGTGGGCGCTGCGGCTCGGTGTCGCGGCGCGCGGGCTCGGGCGCGGGCGAGGGCTCGCGGCGCGCGGGCGACGCGCCACCCCGCGCCAAGGGACTGCTCAACTGCGGAACACTCTGCAACAACGCACACACCATCCATCGCCACATTACACCTCCTCGCCCCAGGGACACCACACCAACCCTATATGGTATAACACCCTGTAACGGGTTATTATCCCGCGGGCACCGATTCATCACAGCCAAACTTTGAATATCTTCGCAGGCGTCCGCAGGTTACACTCGCGATGTTTTCTCTCACCGTAAAAACGTTAATTTAATTTCGAAAAGACATTACTACCTGCCGGGATTTGAAACTGCATCCTCCAGCTCGAAAGACAACAGTCGACACCAATGAGCTACCAACGCAATAATAATTATATCCAAATGAAAAATCTATTCTTTATTCAGTTTACATCCATTAAGAACACTTACAAATGTCAAAAGATGCACTTATTAGTTGGCTGTAGTTTTACCTCGAAAAAAAAAATTCCACACGAAGCAACTCAGTAGTTGTAAGTTCGTTCAAAAATAAGTATAAAATGAACTATTTACAAACAAAAATACTGCAAAAGCAACCTGTGTGGGCGGGCGTGCGTCGGGCGGCGGGGCGGGTGCGGGCGCGGGTGCGGGGGCGGGCGCGGGCGGGGTTTCGGGCGGGCGCGGCGCGGCGTGGGCGGGCGGCGCCGTGAGCTTGGCGGCGAACGTGTGCGAGCGCGCGCCCACGATGGCGCCCGTGTACGACAGCGCGCCCGCCTTGCCGCCCACACTACCCACACCGCTGCTGCTGCTGCACGCGCGCTTCTCGCTGCTGCCGCTGCTGCTGCTGCTCACTGCGGAACACACACGTTTACTCGGTGATAGACTCCATACTAAGTCGTCTAGGTAAGTACCGCAGTAACAGATATCGTTCCATCAAATATTGTTTCAGTGATTATAATATATTTTTACATCAAGTTATTATTTAAAAAAGTTAAGTTTTCTTGGGTGCTTCTTTCTCAACAGGCGAACCACTAAACGTTTTTTTTTTCAAGTATCAAAATACATATTTTTAGTTGATTATTTTAATTGTTTTTTTTAATAGTATTTTTGTATATTTTTTGACGTTCATAAGTGCTTTTTTCAAGCCTAATTTGAGTAAATGGATTTTGACTTTGACTTCGAAATAAGAGTGCTATACACTTTTGTTTCGGAATCAGGCCGTCAACTGTATTGATGATAATTACGATATAAGAGATCTACCTTTTTGTCTGAGTGACGGGCGCGTGGCGGCATTATGAGCATAATAACTGTTTATCATTGTTGGTCTCTTCAATGCGCTCTGCTCCCATGGTCAGGGCGTGTCACTTACAATCAGGTGAGCGTCCTGGCCGTTCTGTTCATTTCGTAATATACAAAAAATATCAACTTATTCAGTCTATAACTAAAACGCCGTTAACTGACGACCACTATTTTTGAATATGGAACTAAAAAAACCCTGTTCAAACGAAAACAAATTCGGATAAGGCATTTCATTTTTGCTATATTATGAGGGGGTTTTGCATGTTAAATATTACTAATAGTGTTAAATCGTAGTTCCTACATAATTTAAATTACATATCAGAACTAAAAATTCCGGTCGGCTTACAAGCAGCGCCGCCCACGGTACACACGCAACACGCACACACACATGCGCGGCCGCCGCCAAGCCGGCGCCGCCGCCACGCGCCGCCGCACCCAAGCCCCCAAGCAGCCGCCGCCCAAGGAACAACAGCGCCACACGCACACACACATGCGCGGCCGCCCGCCAAGCCGGCGCCGCCGCAGCCGCCGCCGCAGCCCAAGCCGCCCAAGCAGCCGCCGCCCAAGGTACACACGCCACACGCACACACATGCGCGGCGGCCCGCCAAGCCGGCGCCGCCGCAGCCGCCGCCGCAGCCCAAGCCGCCCAAGCAGCCGCCGCCAGGGTAATCACACGCCACACGGCACACACACATGCGCGGCCGCCCGCCAGCCGGCGCCGTTCGCTGCAGCCGCCCCGCCGCAGCCCCAAAGCGCCCAAAGCAGCCGCCCGCCCAAAGGTACACACGCCACACGAGCCCACACAATGCGCGTGGCGCACCGCCAGCCGGCGCCGCCGCAGCGCCGCCGCAGCCCAAGCGCCCAAGCAGCACGCCGCCCAAGGTACACCGCCACATTTCGCACACACACATGCGCGGCCCGCCCGCCAAGCCGGGGCGTCCGCCGCAGCCGCCGCGCAGCCCAAAGGGCCGCCCAAGCAGCCGCCGCCAGGTACACACGCCACACGCACATGTCAGCACAATGCGCGGAGCCGCCCGCCAAGCGGCCAGGCCGCCGCAGCCCGCCGCCGCAGCCCAAGCCGCCCAAGCAAGCCGCCGCCCAAGGTACACACGAAGTACCACAACGCACACACACTGCCGGGGCCGCCCGCAAAAGCCGGCCGCCGCCGCAGCCCGCCGCCGCAGCGGCGCAAGCCGCCAAGCAGCCGCCGCCCAAGGTACACACGCCACACGCACACACACATGCGCGGCCGCCCGCCAAGCCGGCGCCCGCAGCCGCCGGCCGCAGCCCAAGCCGCCCAAGCAGCCGCCGCCCAAGGTACACACGCCACACGCACACACACATGCGCGGCCGCCCGCCAAGCCGGCGCCGCCGCAGCCCAAGCCGCCCAAGGTACACACGCCACACACATATGCAGATAGACACACACACACGCAAGAACAGACACGTATACACAGGCAAACACATGCACAGACGAAACATACAGAGGCAGACACACACGAACAGACGACACATATGAAGGCAACACTCAAACGCACCCACACAAGTGTAGTTTTCAGTCATTATTCTCAGTGTAATTTATGGCTATGTTTACAGATGCGAGACAAATGTCTTAATTTTCCATACAAAAAGCTGGGTGAATTTTTATATACTAGTTGCTCGCGAGACTCCGTCTGTACTTTTTTATACGTCCATTTATCTGTACGCATATGTTTATTCATTGTTAAACACCCATACTTGAAACTGTATCTCCATGTTTAAATTTTCGATGTCAATGGATATTTATTTAATTGTTATGATTTTATCAGCAGCAGGGCAGCGCCAGCAGCCGCAGTACTCCCACGGCGCGAGCGCCCGCACCCAGGCCAAGGCGCACACGGCTACTGCCAGACCTCCCCAACCTCGGCTGCATGGTATGTACATGCCACACTAACACTAGGAAGTTATTCGCGAGAGAATATCGTATACCGCGTGTAACACCGCGAGGCACATCTTGTATTAATAATCTTGCTTGACCGACGACTTGAGAAAGATCGTTGGTGAGGCTGAAGA